>BQNB010092920.1:0-26495 GCA_026074375.1 Tanacetum coccineum
AAGTTTACCTTTTTATTGTCATATTTACTTTAAAAATAGCAAAAAGTCTTTAAAAAATTCGTACTTTTTCAAAAAAAAAATTAATCCAAAAACATATTTTCCTTTTGTAAAAAAATTTCAGAATTTTTTAGAATCGTTTTAGTATTTTAAAAAATCAAAAACTATTTCTGTCTATTATATTTATTAAAACTGTTTACTTTTCTATTTATAAAGAATATAAAAATTATAACTTTAAATTTTCTAATAAATCTTTAATAGTTTCTTTAGTTGTTAAAAAAATTATATAACCTTTCGAGTTCATTTAGTATTTTTTTTATGCATCTTTAAATGGTTTTTAATGAGACAATATTCAAAAAATATTTTTGAATTTATTTTTAAAAATTAGGTTTTAGTATTATCAAGTTTATGTGTCAATTTTAGATTTTATTTAATTCGTTTCTTTTTTTATATATATACAAGTTTTAGTAGTTAAAACTATGTGTTTACATTTTTCTTGTTTTTAATACTTTTTATCCAGGGACGAAAAATGTGCAAAAAGGCAAACCACAGGGACGATATCTGCAATACAAATGTTATAGTTGAGGAGCAAAAAGACTAAAATGCCCTCACATTCTTTGCACGTGAGGCTGTTAACAACGGTTAGTTAACAAAAGGACAAAACGTGCAATCGTCAACCACAAGGAAGGGTGGTTTACTTTGTTTGAAATAAGGACGAAAGGTGAGACAAACCACACGGACGAAACGTGAAATTTACTCTAAATTAAATGAAAGCCAATAACATGTAGGGTTGAGAACGAATGAAGGGTCAATTTAGGTCCCAAAAAAACTTTGTGAAATTCACTTACACAGTTACACGTATCTTCTTACTTCGGGAAGGAAGATATATCTTGCAAGTTGTATGTTAGAGCCCCATGACCAAAATAGATACGTTAAGTTTTATTATTGTTCATTATATATGTAATGTAAGTATAAGTATGTAACACTAGCTAGTTATTATGTGCACGTAATTATTTGAATCCGTTTTCTATATATCTTACAGCGATATCGATCGATGTGGTATTGTAGTTTTTGTTTGTTTGTGATTTCGATGGTATTCTTCGTTCGCATATTTTCCTCTTGGAGATTTGATGTTTTTTGGTGTGCGTTTATCTTTTTCTTTCTCAGGTTGTTAATAAGAGCTTGATGCCCAAGAAAAGAAAGCTTTTATTTTTAGGTACACCATATTTCTAGCAAAAGTAAGTCAATGTTAGAATATGAACAAATATAAATTATATATGTCCGGGAATTATTCGAGCCTAAGGGGATGCACACGTTAATATTTAGAATAATGTATTTAATATATTAATGTAATATATTAATTAATGTTTAAACAAACGATCGTTAAAAGTTTAACAAGAATAAATATTAGTGGTTAATAGTTAAAGGACTAATATGCAAAATCGGGAAAAGAAAAAAATTTGGTTTGTTCCCCCTCCCTTAACCGGCCGAATATCTCCTTCCATATGGAAGAGGATTGCTTGCTTTCTCACCAAGATTATAAGGGCTACAAAAGGAGGTCTTAGGGTGTTTTGTAAATCATAACTTCAATCTCTAAAATCCCTAAATCTCTCCCTTGTCTCTCTTTTGTGTTCGACCTGTACCAAACCCACAAAAGGGTTTTTCGGTTTTGTGGTTTTATACCACATTGTGGAGGTTTTGTTCGTGTGTTGATTGATTCAAAGACGAAGGTTATCGTTTGTTAAACACTACTAGTACTAGCATACACGTTGTTTGCTAAGAACGTATTGTGTGTGTAAACTTAGAGGGATTATCTTTTGATCCTTGGTGGTTTACGCATGAATTTAAGGCGACGTTTGTTAATTGCTAAAAGGTAAGCAAGTTCTTAGACCCTTTTTAATTATAAGTTTTACACGTGTTTGATCTTTCCGTTGCGTACTCGTGATATGTTTAATTGTTAAATTAGATCTAAAATCCTAACAGTGGCATCACGAGCCAACGTGTAAAATTTGTAATTACAAGTAAATAAAATTAGACAAAATTAAGGTTCTTGATTAATTTTTTAAGCCCTTTGTGCGTTTTATGCTTCAAGATTCTATCTTTGTGCATCAAGATTCAATCTTTATTGGTTATAAAATTAGTTAGACGAATTCTAGGTTGTATGTAATTTTATATATAAAACTTGATGTGTCTAATTGTAAATTGATCCGGTTTTATGTTAAAATTAATTGATAATTCAACATCCATGATAAATACATGCAATTTATCATGGAGGGATATGTGATATTAATCTTGTTAAATTGTTAAAGAATTTTATGCAAATATGATGATCAAGAATTAAAAACATAGACATTAAATTTATATCCACGACTTTAAAAGCTAGGAAAGACCTTGGCAATGTTTTAATGGGGCCTTAAAAGCTAATTTATGTGCTATGTGGTATGTATTTGTATAAGGCTTACGCAATCGATTATGTCGATGGATGTGGCCGGAGTTTATAGGATGAAGGAGCCTTATATGAATATTGTGCATGTTTTAATTATTAGATAACTAGGATCATATTTAATGTTTGCATGCCTTAATTGTTAAGTGTGTTTAAATAAATGTTATTTAGTTTAGTTAATGTTTATATGTTTTATTTTAAGTTCTTGACTTGTGAAGAAAAATAAAAGGGTTTTTCGGAAAACAAACAAACAACATGACTAATGATAATCGAAACTATCGATTTAATATGGAACATCTAATGCAAAAAGTCCTAAAGTGGAATCGGTTTTACCATCCCAGATATAAAATCTTCCATGACCTAAACTAGCATTTTATATTTGTAATTGTATTACTATTAAATTAAAGTTTTGAATTTATATCAATGACGTAATTTGCAAAAGTCACAATATAGTTGCACAAAAGGACAAGTTCGGGGAGACACCATCAAGACTTCGGTCTTGTAAAGACACCAATATCCTATAATACCTGAGGCTACGTTGTAGTTTACTTACCTTGCCTACTATGTAGGAAGTCGCGAATAGGTCTACGGTTTAAAATGATTTTTAATCATTTCTTTAATCTTTTCCCACAGCGATAAAAGGCAAATCTTTCATATTTAAAGATACGTTGAATCGTCAATTTTTAAGGTCTTACATTTATGTAAAGATACGATGTAAATAGGTGATACCGTAATAAATAACTTAATTAAGAATAAATGTTTTTATTAAAATCTATATACGAAGGAAGTAATGCATCGCCTTCTTCGTACATGTTTTGACACGTCAAATAAAATATAAACCCTTTCTTCAACTAAGTTTGTTGCCATCCAATTGTAAAAAACACTTGAATTGCTCTTTACTATGCGTTAGACGTGTGTAGCTTTGCAGTCATCAAGGGAATTATCCGCTTTTCCCGTTAGACATGAGTTTACCGTAATCCGACGGTTTTTGATTGGACGATAAGCGTTGTTGTGTATACCTATTAACACTCGGCATAGCACGAGGGAATGAAACATGCTTACTAGATATGATAGTACATAATAGTAAGTCCCATATGGTTTAAGGAGTTAAAAAGTTGTGAATAATCAATCGTTTGAATTACCTTTTGAATACGAACACCATCACTAGCAGATCAACTGATGTGGTGGTGGTATGTCAAGTAGGATCCTAACCTTAGAAAATTAATTGTTTATTTGAATAAACATGGGTAGTTAATTTTCTTCAAGGAGTATTATCGAAAATACTAAAATTGAATTTTACGATTCTATTAATAGTATTAATGCAACGATAAAACCGTAAACAATGGTTTGTTTCTTTATCAAAGAAGTCAAACCGAGACTCCTTTCCTTGTAAGGAACAAGAAGACTCATTCCTAATATCTTTCTTGCTCCGGAAAGTTATAATAGGAACGTAGGAATTGTCCTAATGTAATCAAACTCATAGCAAACTTAAAAGTTAAGTATATTGCATGACTTATATTTTCATATAGATTTCATCACCCTTATTCGGTGGTGAATACTTTAAAACATATAAGACATATTGATAACTAGAGAATATGTTCTTAAAGATATCAAAGGACAACATCTTAATGTAAGATGTTTATATTGAGTCTTGATTAAGGAAATATCAAGATTTACCCGCAAATTGTAATGGCCAAACTAGGATAATTAATCTTAGTAGGTTGGTACTTAATCCAAATTTAAGAGGAAATGGCATGCCAATTTCAAGTTAATCAATAGCAATTGATGGATATACCCTCATCTACATATAAAACTATTTGAAATCCAAGTAAATGATTATACTTAAGATTTCAAAGAGAGTTGGATAAGGTAAATAGATCACTATTTGCGAGTTTTCACTGGTTATAGAAACACTTACAATGTGTCAAATCCAGTGGAGCATACATTAATTTCTCTGAATTAAAGACTTCAAGTGATGCTGTCAAAATTCATGGGACTACAATGTTTTTAATCTTGTAGTAAACCTAGATTATTCTTGCTTATACCTTGAAAAACTAACTTTTCCGACTATAGACACTCATGGTTTATTATACAAAGTGGTTCTATATCTACTTGTAAAGCTAATATCTATGACACTATCATATTGTCCACATAAACAAACGAATGTCGTGTTGTTTGACTACATGTATGATGTTGTGCCATGCACAAGTGGGAGAAATCTTTATTGTGTGCAAGGAACAACACATGACAAGAACAATATGATTAAATGTTTCTCTTGATCATAAGGTAAGAAACTAATATTCTACTAGGACTTATTATCCTATTTAACATATGTCAAGATATAAAATAAAGACTACTTCAAGTTAAAAAAGTTTATGTGTTTTTGGCATGTCCATAATAATGAAGTAAATCCTTAATTTATAAACTCCTTTCAAGAAAAGTTTATGTGCTCTTTTTTTGGGAATGAGTCACAAATAATGAAGTAATCATGATTAACCATGAAATTACTACAGAACCAAGAGTTGGTGTTCAGAAATACTTTAGTTAAAATATTATGTTTATTGTAAATTAATAAACAACTAAGTCCGTAATTGTTAAAAAGACTTATAACATAAAGTAATTATATCTTCTGGATATGACATGAACAAAAGTCCTTTGAATTGTTCAAAGGCAAAATAATTATAGTTAAACTATTGATAGATTCTTGAAAGATTAAAGCCGGATACATTATTGCATGCAAATAGTTTTTCAAATACAATCTTTTCAATTGGTTGACACAATGAATAAGTATGTGACCTAAATAGTATTAAGTTATTTAAAAGATTGTGATAAAGTCTCACAATAAAATTACTCATAGAACATCACATATTCATGGTATGTCTAGAGTATTGAATCAAATTATTTGATTTTGATAACTTTAATATTTCACCTCCAAAATCTGTCAAGGTTTGAAATTGAGTATGTCTAGTATATACTCAATAAAACTCCAACCTGGGAATGTATTAAGACACACCATGATTAGGGAATGTGCTGACCTCCCTTTAAGTCTTAAAAAATTGAAGTTCTGAATTTGTTAAAAGTCTTATGAAGAATGATATTAACAAACTAAACTCAAGAACTGTCAATGTATCTTGTATTTGCTACTCTACATGCTAAGTAATTATAGAAGAGTCTTTAATTAACAAAAGGCATATGGGAGCATTTTTAGATCGAAAGTGATAAAAAATAACAAAATGACATAAACTCTAAACGCACTAAGTGAATATCATATCGAGGCTTTTAAATGTTAAACTTCAATAATGATAAATTCTCATTCCATAATCGCAAGGATACCTCAAATATTTGATTGATAAATGTTATATCAATACTGAGGAATATGAGTCACAGGATCATAGTGAACCCGTTAAAGATGCATTATTGAATTTTAAATTCGGTATTATGGTGTAACCATTAATATGCATTATTGAATTTTGAATTTGATAAAGACTCAAGCTATGAATGTTAAGATGCTGTCCACAAAGATAATCAATTTAAAACTTGATTGATCTTTAACTAAACAGTTAGACTGTAAAGTTAGAATGAGTTTTAAAAGAGAAGAAAAACCTAAGTGGTTATGTTCTTGGTTTCAATCTCGTAAGGACAATGTTGTACACATATTTAATGCATGTATTATGATAGGATTTTAATCATACTCAAGCAATTGATTGTGATTAAATATTATTTCTATGTGCATTAATTATATAAAGATGATTGATTGTCATATTAGTGTTCATATAGATGAAACATGACAATGGAATTTAAAACTCTTCGTTGAATGATTACTATAGCGAGGAGAAGAGTAATCAAAGGAGTTTATGAATTCATATAATCTTTATAAAGTGTACAAACAGCAAGAATTCAAGTATGGATCATTGCAAGCATCTAGTGAAAAATCTTATGATTATTGTTAAATAAAGATAACTCCTAGAATTCCTAAAAGCGCGAGTGGGAGTATTATGTTCAGTTTCCTTCACCCGAAAGATTTTAGGAAATACAATGTACAACCTTGAATAATATGTTTATTGCATAAACATATGCAGTAATAAATCAAAAACAACAATTTGCATACCATTTAGAAAGTCGCAATGGATACATAGCTTTTTGATAATTAAACATGAATGGAATTCTAAGTTGGACTAAAAGATTCATTATGTACATCATATTGTGTAAAGAAAATAGTATGTATTCATCATGAATGCAGAGAAGATTTGAACAACTATTGTGTAATTTAGACGAAGTTAATAGATAATTATAGAATGAATATTTTAATAGATTATTTTGGTTTTGGAATATCCTAGATTATGGATTGAGTCCAAAGTGATAAACAATCTTAGAATATATATGGCAACAATTTTATGTGCAATTAAATAAACCAAAGAGCTTAGAGTTCATGAGTGTCAAACAATATATAAGAGAATATTCATTGTTTACGGATTTTAAAAGCATTGGGTTGTTTGTGTACACGGATTGCTAAATCGATTGAGATGACACTCAATACTATCATGGAAATGATAATCATTTTTGATGAGACCATGTGAACAAGTTAGCTCAATTGTGAGCAGAGCTGCATTATACATTATATAAATAAGAATGCTTTACACTTTTGGAAGTGGTGAAAGATGATTGTTTTCAATAGTTGATGAGATATAGTGTGTCAATATTAAGATATATGGATATACATGTACAAACATTCATCATATATTTTCAAGAACTTCGCTAATTGAATTCTTGAAATAATATTCGCAAAATCCTAAAGATCAAATCTAGATCTTTGAAATTATGAAATCTAAGCCTTGTGAACAATTAACGATTGTCGTATCTTGAGGCAATGATTTGTCACTAGAATTCTCATGCATTTGATCTATTTTAGTATTTGGATAAGTGATGTTTAACAACTCTATTAATGATAATGATACGAGGTATATGTGGTATCTATTTGAATAAAAATTGTTCCTATATTGCATAAATATAAATCCATGAATAAATAGACTTATTATTCTAAATTAATCCGTTGTCGATTAACAATATGAGAATAGTGTTAAACTAAGACAATTCTGAGTGATTGGTGATATTGAAGATATTTGATATTGGTGATATTAAGGATAAGTCCACCAAACTCACATGATATTCATAAGATGAATATTAGGATGTTCCCAAACTAACAAGATTAGCCACTTTATGGATCGACTCATTAAAGTGAATCTTGTAAGATGATTTTCATTTATACTAAAACCTTAGACTTGAGATGCAATAGGTTTAGCATATGTGGATATTCCTTCTTGATATAGTTTAAGTTGTCCTGAATAAGGTAACTAATAAGGGCTATGTCAGAATGGTTTATGTCATATGATGACTAGACACTTGTAGTCAATAAAGAATTTGTTCCTTCAATAGTTGAAGAATGGCTATCACTTGGGCCCCCTCGTAGGAGTTAGATTCAGATGTATGTTGTGGCGCAACCCAAAAACTCAGGAAGATATGTCTCAATATTTTGGTACTCTTGATATAATCAAATATACGCGAACCGGAATCGTTAATTAATGGAGTGACTATTGATCCATATCCATTTTTAACACGGTATCGGAAACAAAGGGATTGTAAATATTTAAATCATTTAACTGTGACTTTATGAACTACACTCAGGTATTTCTGGGAACATTGGTGTGTTGCTAGAGAGAATCGCTTACCCATTGTTGATATTTCAATTTGTGACATGTCCAATGGGAGCTGTTGGGATATGTCCATATCATAAATAAATATACGGCCAAAAATATGTGAGCCTATGGGGGCACACACGTATACACAGAGGATACGTTTATTAATGTAATTAATATATTTATTGTATATTAATTATATTAATATGTTTCACAAAATATTAAACGGTCTTTAATTATAACATTAGACGTTATAAACAAGTGAGGGACTTGTTAGTCCGAAAACCAAACCCGTGGGGTGTTGGTTGTGACCGGTCGAACTAGAAAAGAAGGAGGGTTAAAGTATCGTTTTTAGAAAACTAAAAGAGGTGTTGTATTGTAACTTGGAGACCAAGTTGTTGGACTATATAATGACCCTTAAAGATCATTATACGGAGGACGACAAAAAAAACACATACTCACGATTATATTATAATCCTAAACTCTCCATGCAACACATTACATGCAAAATAGGTTAATCCTACACGTATGTGTATCTATGCATTATACTATTGCATGCATGTGAATGTGTTATTCATCTTTTCTTGTGTGACACACGATCGACAGAAACATTAATAACCCTTTAGGGAATTGTTCGATCGTCAAACAAGGATCAAAACAAGAACAGTGTGTTGCGTTGTTTTATTCGTGAAACAAGGACTAGCATTCTAGCGAATCATCGGAGGACGGTGTAGTGTAGCACACCATAGAGTTTTCCTGACTTTGGTAAACTTTATTATTTTGCGTGGTATTCCAATTTATACACACGCGTAGTATACCCAAGGACTGTTTTGTTAATTGCTAAAAGGTACACATCTCTTGATCCCTTGTTAATTACATATTCTATACGTGTTTACTTTCCGCTGCGTACTCGTGATCTTTAATAGTTAATAGTTGTAAAAACCCAACACTTGGAACCAGTAGCGGAGCCAGAAAAATTTTTGTGGGAGGGCCGAAACAATTTTTTTTTGGGAAGAACATTAGATGGGAGGGCCGAGATGATTTTTTTTATTTTTAACACATGAAATCGCAAATAAATACACTAACGGGCTTAGGCCTATGGGGTCAGGACCCTCCCCGGTCCTCATGTGGCTCCGCCCCTGGAACATAATCATATTGCTTGTATTTTGTAAACATAGGGTACTCTAAAATTCAATGAAGATCTGAATGTTTGGTATTTGTTTATCTCAATTTCTTGATTTATCGTTGAGTGCTTGTTTATGTTTATCAATTTATACTTGTTTACGCGCTTTTGTATGCGACCTATCATTCAACTGGATCTAGTGAAGCAGACCAAGCAGATCTAAGCTCTCCATATAGTAATCTATACGTCTAGAATCATAGTTACACAAATATTGTCCCGTCAAGTCGTGTCTAGATAACCTTCGGGCTTAACTAGTTAATTGGATATTGCCAATGGTTTACTTGACAGGGTTGACTAAGCAGTGACCTAAATATAATCAACAAGTAACGTTTCTTATTCATTGGATAGCTGGCCAAGTGGACTACTAGTGTATAAAAGTGTCATTAAGCGTAATGTGGGAAAAGTCTTTATGAGCTAGGGTTAACCAAGATCAACCATTGCTTTAATCCTAAGATAGATTATAATACACAAATCAGGATCTTTAATGCCAGATGCTTAATTGTGACAGAATTATTGGTGTCTAGTCTTAGGAAGAGTAACGCCAAGTCTTACGAATGATAAGCCCACCTCGGAGAAGAAGAAATCATTGCACTAAATAAACAAACCAATGTTCTAGATCGGATAATACTGGTCACTAATCAGTTTTCTTATATAAGGTTCAACCGCTCTTTCATCTTTTGTTAATTAGCTTGCGTGGGTTAAAGTGCCTTGAATTGATTATAGACACCAACCAAACCGTGCCAGTCTCTCAGGCTGAAAACCCCCTTTTCCCGTTAGAATTAGGATTTAGACTGACATAGGTTTAACATAGGTTTAGAATAGAATATAATTAACATAGATTAGATAACCAAGATATTAATTAAATTGATAGATTTAACCTCGCTTCAAGTGTTCGACACCCTACTTACCACGAAACTACTACCGATCGGGTACACTGCCCGTTAAAGTGTTGTTTTTTGTTTAGTCGGCAAAATATAAATTTAAAACTTGAATCATCTTAAATATACCATACAACGACAGCACATCAAGTTTTTGGCGCCGTTGTCGGGGAGTGAAAATTAATCTTGATTTTTATTTGATATTTTAGTTTTTAACATTAGATTAGATCTAACCATTAGGATTAGTGTAGCTTAGATTAATTTGCATATTTGCGTGCTTGTTTTGCGTGTTTAATTTTCTGCATTGTATATTTTTGCATATTGTGTGTTTGTGTGTTTTGCATTATGTGGTATATCCTATATCATAACACGGGTTCGATTCTTGGATCGGGCTAGTTTTAGAGAGAGAATGTCTAGAGAGAGAAAGTGTTTTCTTTTGTAAAATGAATTATGACTAGCTTGTCTCTTCCAAAGTTGGAAGAGACTATATATAGTACTTACAATATACCGGGTATTTGAACCCGACTTAAAACCGAAAAACGTACTATTAACTATAAAACTACGAGCTATATAAAACAGTAAAATACACGGGGTGACCGAGTCTTTTTCTAATATCTAACAATCTCCCCCTAACGGGAGTCACCCTGAAAATGGCCAAACTTTATTTACTTCCTCATTAGCTCGTGACATTTAATATCTTTGAATGTTAGGTGTAAGATCTTTTGATTTATCTTACACACTGTCCTTTGAGCTGTGGATCTTGAGCTTCTTTGAGATCATGCCCAAACCTAATCTTACATCATCAGTAATGGTTCGCCATCTTGTTCCTTGTGAATAAACCTTGACATCAGAGTTTGCGGAAGCCTTTGATACCTTTATGAGGTCTTTCATAACATCATAACAAGTGTAGTCCGTGGCCTGTGCATATCGTTTATTACTTGACATCTCAAACTAGGAATTTCCATCTCCATCTAATCTCTCCACTCTCCATCTTTACGATATCCTGTAATGAAACATTTGCAAAAAAGCAGAAAATTGATTTGAAAAAAGACAGTCTAATTGTTTCTTATAAAAGACTTTTGTAACACTTCGAAAGTGTTGATTGTTTGTCCAAATGATGAATAAACCGTCAATTCTATATACTGTAACAATTTGATCACACAGAATCGCAACCTAAATTGGCTAAATGAACATATTTTATACCCCGAAAAACAAACCACAAAAGGAACTCAAAACTACTAAAATATAGATAAATTATGTTTCAAATATGTTTGTATTGTTTTTTATGTCTTACAGGTAAAAAAGGAATGAAAACAAGCAAAAACGGTAATTTTTCGGGTGGACTTTCTTCGACGACGATTTCACATTTATTTCGAGGTTCCAAACGAAGTCGTGCAAATTCCTCGATCACCCATTGAAAGAGCAAACAAAAAAAACGAGGTCAACGGTACCGGCTTGTCATATGTAAATAATAAAACCTTTTTATTTTGAACCTTTTTCGTCCCTGTTTGAACCTATTAGTTAAATTGGACCAGACCAAGATATTAAAGGGTTATATATTACATTTTGCACTATATAATTAAAGCTATGCTCTAGCCCACCGGCTAGAGCCAATGGCTTTTATACATGAGGTCCCGAGTTCGATTCTCGGGTGAGGGATTTATTCCCTCACGACCCGACCCGACCCATGACCCGGCCCAGACCCGACCAGACCGGCCCAAGACCCGACTCGACCCGGCCCATTTAAACGACTCGAACCCGAAGCCCATTACCTTACCCGGTCCGACCGGTTGATGAACTTAACCGTCGACCACCGTTGACCGTGGTTTGACCGGTAGGCGGCGGTGGTCAACGGTGGTCCGCCACCGTTGACCGTCGTTGACCGCCGCCGTTGACCGGTGGTCCGGCGGTGCTCCGGCGGTGTTGACCACCGTTGACCGCCGTCGTTGACCACCGTTGACCGGTGGTCCGGCGGCGGTTGACCGGCGGGGGTGAACAGTGAAAATGCCACGTGGCACCACTCAGGTGGTGACACGTGGCGCTTCTAATGATTGGTGTCAGACTGTGCAGGTGGCAGGTACGAGGTACTGTAGCGTCAGTACGAGGTACTGTAGCAGTACTAGGTGGCAGACACGTCAGTACGAGGTACTGTAGCAGGTGGCGGCTGGACCAATAAGAAGGTGACACGTGGCACTGGCGTGTGTCAGTACGAGGTACTGTAGCGTCAGGCGTGTGCAATAATGAGGCGGTTGGTGGAGTGCAAAACTGACAATTACCCTTAGATCAGCAATATAATTGGTTGGGTTACCTGAAATGACTGGAAAATACCATCACAAATACTTTGCTATAAATACAAGGCCGCACAGCTTTAGATTTTGTTAGAATTTTAATAAGAGTAGAATTTAGTGTGTTTTTTTATATATTAGTTTTAGGAGTAGATTAGTTTAGCTTATTATTGTAAAAGCTTTTTAAGCTTATTTAGCTTATTGTAATCAAGATTTTGAGCTTATTAATGAAGATGTTTAAGGTTGGTTTTAATTAATGCTTTTTATCTTTATGCTTATTATTTATGCTTATTCTTCTACTCTTTCTTTTCTTTTGCTTATTTCCAATTAAGCTCATGCTTATAGCTTATTTTTGGATCCGATCTCTTAAGCTTATATTCTAATAAGCTTCCTTAATAGCTTATTTAGACTAGCTTATTTTATATTGTTTTTGATTTAGAGCTTTTTGAGTGAGCTTATTTTAGCTTATTTTCAGTGCTTATTTTTCTAAGCTTATGTTTTTAGATCTAATCCTTAAATTTTACCTCCCTCATCCGCGTTCACTAGATTGAACACCTTAGTTTCGGGTGGATTAGATCTAAAAATAATAGATCTTATTTTTTAGCTTATTTTCTAGTATAAATTTGTTGCTTTTTAATTCTAGCTTATTTTTCTTAGATCTAAATCCTTAAATATACCCGATCCGCGTTCACTAGATTGAACACCTTAGTTTCGGGTGGATTTAGATCTAAAGTTTTTATTTTTTTTATTTTTTTATTTAGCTTATTTTGTTCTAATTTTTCATGTCTTATTTCTTATTCTATCCTTCTACCATCTAGAGGAAGGCCTAGCTTAAGGTCTTATAAAGTTGATAAATATATAATTTTTGAATCTTCATTTTTTTTATGAAAAATAATATAATAAAGTAGACACCTTTAGTTTGCTAATTAGTAAAGTAAGCTTAAAATGGATAATCTTATTATTGTTTATTAAGTTTGTAAGATCCGGGTGGGTTTTATATCATGGCGTTCTTCACTCGGTTACCCTTTTTCCTTTTTAAACACTAGTAGTTAGAATTATTTACCTGAGCTAAAATGTTTATGTTTGATCTCACGATTTGTGCTAGGTTCATTGTTATGATTTAGTGAGTAGGATTTCTTATGTTCTAAGTGATTATGATTTTTGGGAATTTAAGGTGGAGGTTTAAAAAGGTTTAAAAAATTAATAGTCATTAGAATTGTCAAATTATAAATACCGTCATTTATTATTAATGCAATTTACTTTACCTCGTCATTTAAATTACTTTTACTTTTACTTTACTTTCCTTGTCTTTAAATTTCTTTAAACTTGTTTTCGAAGGATTTTAATTTGTTAAACCTTAAACCCGCACTTAATGAACATTTCACGTCACTTAGCAAGCATTTTCTTCATTTATATCTCTTAGATCAATTTTAGTATAATCTCGTAATTTTTAATCTTAAAATTAATTTTAGTTTAAAAATAGTTTAAATCCAAAAGTTTAATTTCCCTTTTAACAATGCTTTTCCTTTTATAGATTTAGGAAACGCAATCCCTAAAATTTAAGTGGATAACCAAGCTCGATTCCCAACAGTCTCGTTGAATTTCCATTCACTCTCAACCGAAACAAGAATTCAAGAATTATGAACCGAAAACCCTTCTCGCTGAGGAAACGACCCCGGGATGTTTTTTTGATAATTGCTTTGGTTAAAAGCGATTTTCTAGAACCCGACGGAAAATACTCACTATACTATTATTGGCCTATCCTTATTATTACGTATTTATATATATTATATATATTTATATACGTGTAGTTTGGACTCGATCAATTTTTGGCGCCGTTGCCGGGGAGAGGTGTAGCGATTTTTACGGGATTGTTCGTGTTTGAGCCTTGAAGATCCTTTCTTCGGGAAGTTTATTTTCGTTCTTATAAAAAATATAAAAATCCAAAAATATTTTATAAAAAAAAATAAAAATAATAAAAAAATAAAATAAAAATAAAATAAAAAATATAAAAATATAAAAATTGTCCTTTAAAAAAAATAAAAAAAATAAACAAAGTTGGTAAAAGAACACCAACAAATAATACCTTCAATTGAGGTATTATCATAAATAAGTTCCGGTGAACTTGAAAAGTTCCCAAATCGAACCAAAGATTCAAAAAGCTACCATTGTGTGTCACATACGAATGTACGGTCTCACCTTGAAAAGCAATCTTGAAGCTAACCGTGAAGTAAGTTGATTATTGGTTTTAAGTTTGTCTTTTCGTGTATCCGTTTAAAATAAATTGTTAAAAAAAAATAATTTTCTTCTTATTTTTATGTATCATTTTCAAAAACTAAAAATATTCTCCTTTATCCTCTTATCCGTTTAATTCTTTTCTTTAACCCTCTAATTGTTTAATTCTTGATGTCTACATTCGGGCTTAACCCGTGTTATAATTGTGGAAGGACAAACGAATTCCCACAATGCCCGTGTTCGATTTGTGAGATGTGCGGTTTTTACCTTAACGACGGAGTTTTTGTCCTAATTGTAATCACGACTACCACGATTTTTTCTCGACAACTCCACCGAATTTTCGCCGATCCACTTCACAATATTTTACGACATAATTATTAATACTTAGATGGAACCTCAATCCCTCACGACGTTTCGATTGTCCATCACGTGTCCCGTTTAATTCTGAACCCGGAACCGGTAACCATCAAAACAATTAGTGATAATTATGAACCCTATGATTATACAAAATGAATGTCAAATATATTTGTTGTAAATGTGGAGGTCCACACGACAGATTCCAATGTACACAAGATAAGGTGCTCTATAACATGAGCCTATTAGGCGAATATTGCGGGAATCATATGGAATATCAATGATACTCACCCTCCGAAGAAATAGAATAACCATCATTCAAAGGACGCAAGAACGTGGAATTGAGATTTGTCGGCAAAACGAAGAGCTAAATCGAGTACATGAGGAAACGATGCAAATATTGCGAGAATTGATTAAAGTTCAGATAGATAAACTATAGCCAAAGAAAAGGAGGCCGCTGAGTTAGAAGCTAAACGATAAAAGTCAAAGAGATTCTTAAATATCGAAGAAAAATCTATTCCTCAAGCTTCTATTCATTACAGAAAATCACGAATTGATCCGACTTTAAGAAATTTCACAATTTCTACCAATGTAACCTTTTTCGGGGGGGGGAACCGAGTAAAACCGTTAACTCTCTAAAAATGGAGGGATAATCATCTTGACACACAAAAAGTTCCACTTGAGTCTAGTGATTAAAGATCCTATTCCAATCCAAGAAGTCCAGACGTTATTTCGACGATGATTTTGATGATTGAATTATCAAAAACTTTGATTTAAAAGTTCAACAACTTTGGATGCCTTCCATTTATTGATAAAATAATAAAATAAGGGAATGGGTTTTCCCCCCCCCCCAAATTTAATTAGGTCTTCCGCAATCACACCCGACTTACCCATTCCGGACTCTCTCATAATGGAGGATGAGCATCTCGACACTATTCCGGTAACGGAATCGGCTAACACAATCAAGTCTAGTGTTGAAGACCTTGTCCCTACCCCAAGTGAGTCCGCGGATTTATCCGATGGTGAAAGTGAGTGTGATGTGCCCATAAATGATGATTCACCGGAATCTCATTTTTCAACTTTCGATAATCCTCTTTTCGATTCAAACGACGATTTCTCTAGTGATGATGAGTCATTATCCGAAGAGGACATTCAAAAGGATGAATTTAAATATTTCTCCAATCCTCTTTACGATCTTGACGATGAAATTATCACTAATGAGAAAATTCTTCCTAATCAAAAGGATTTAGATGTTGTCATTCCAATTCCACCGGGAAACACATTGAACGTTGCTTTAAACGCCGAATTCGGATCTTTTAGAATCTCTAACTAAATCGTGACTCTCCGATTGATTCTACAAAGATCGATTCTATTTTTGATGAATTTTCTCTTCCCCGACCTCCGGAAGAACCTAATTCTGGAATTTCTGATGCTACAATCGAGTCTCTCTCTCCATCTCCTATCCTCATTGAGGATAGTGACTCTCTTATGGAGGAGATCGACTTATTTCTTGCTTCCGATGACTCGATGCCAACGGGCATTGAGATCGTTGACTATGACTCGGAAGGGGATATTCGTTTTCTTGAAGAATTGCTTAGCAATGACTCTCCTCCCCTTCCCGAAAATGAGTCATTTTCTCTTGATCATTTTGATGATCCATCTCTTCCCCGTCCTCCTCCGGAACCACCGGATGTTGAGATTTGCTTTGATTTTAAGCCCGATGCGGGCGTTGTTACTAAGAAAGTGGTGGGTGACATTTCTGAACACGATGTTCTTATGCCTAATCTTTTGGGCCCCCCCCCCCCCCCCTTTGTCCAATGTTTGACCTTTTGCTCCCGTTTTCATCCGAAAACGAGGACAAAGTGTTCAAACCTGGTATTTTCTCTTCTCCTTTCTCATCTCATCGGGCCAAAATCACTTTTGATTTTTCTGAACGCCCGATGATGATTTCTGGAGGGGACATTCCTCACTTGGATGTCCCGTATCTCCATTTCTATCCTCCTTGACCAAACTCAAGTGTGGGGGATCGAGTCAGGCTCAAGACTCGGTTAACAAAAATAAGCGCTTCGTGGGTGGCAACCCATGCTTATCCTAGTAGTAATAGTATTTTATGAATAAGCGTGTGATTTTATAGCCTAAGTGTGGGGGCGTGCTTCTTTCTTTGGTTTGTGTATTGTTTTTGCTTGCAGGATTCCTTAAGATCATGAAGACCCGTGCTCGTTTTCAATCCTCCAATCGTCCGGTCTTCGATCTTTCCTTATTTTGGAATCCTCAATCCTAATCATGAATATTATTGTGATTCCCTTTTCACACTTGGAATTTTTTGCATTTGCCTTTTTCATTCCTAAGTGTGGGGGTAACACCCGATATTTTTTTTGAACATTGAGGCCAATGTTCCATTCTAAGTGTGGGGGGGATTTCTATCGAAATGTGATCATACCTGTGCCTTGCTGTGTCCCGTGCAACCCAGTTTTGACCAAAATTTTAAATTTTTTATTGTTTTATTATAAAATAAAAAAAATATAAAAAATATAAAAAAAAATGATGATTAAAATATAATATATAGTAATAAGTAGGCCAGTAGAATTAGGTAGCTTTTGATTTGACCGAGTTTAAAACTCTAGCTTTCCCCTTAGCTTTTTAGACTTAGCGTTTGCTTAACTTTAAAATTTTGCAAAGAACGAAAAATGATAGTGTTAAGTAGAAGTTGGATGCTAAACAAGGATTATTTGGAAATCTTAAGAGCTCATGTATGTAATTTGTCGTTTTTCCTCCCATAAGCTTCTAATTTGACTAATAATACGTGCTATCTTTGAAAATTAGACTTAAATCAACTATTTTTGAATAAAGAATGTAGTCGATATCAATAAATTTAGTCTTAGTTCAAATTTATATTTGAATTTTCTAAAAATGTATTTTCTCTTCGCAATTAATGTTGCAAATAAATAAATAAATAATTAATAAGTAGAATAAATATCTTCGCCAGATTACTTCATCGTGTCGGAGGCGTGGCCGATGTTGAAGTCTTCATATAAGGCGGGGGCCGGTGTCATAATAAGTAGAATAACCTCTTGTCGACTCGCTATCGATGTGGCTTCGAGATAAAAGGCACCGGTGATATATTATGATTACAGCAAAACAAAACAAAAAAAAATAAAAAAAAAGAAAAAAAAAAGAGAAAAAAAATATAATAATAAAAAAATAATAGTGATAATAATCCATGGTCGAAATATGTTTGCTACATCGTGTCGGAGGCGTGGCCGATGTTGTAGCCTTCTAAAGGACCGGGGTTTAATAGTTTATGTTGCTTAGTAAGTGGAAAATTATTTTTATTAAATTTAAATATGCTTTTGCACTAAGACTAATTCGTTTTATGATTGTGATTTTTCAAATAAGATATGTGTAAACGGGAAACCTTAGAGATTTTGAAACCGAAGGTCCGTGAGTCCCGATACTAGTCTCCGTGAGGTGTCAAAAGCCCGGTCACTTAGCCGATGAGGTTGGGATGTGCCGAGACGAAAATCGCTACATGGGATGATCTCGCCTTCAAAATCAATCTTCTCGGGTGGAACGTGAAACATAGTTTTTGCATAAACGTTGATCCATGGTTGAAATTCGAAATAGCACATTCACCTAATAATTAATAATTGTCGGGAGTGAAAAGTTTACAAGTTACAAATATGAGTAGTGTTAGCATCCTAACTTGTACTTAGCAGTGATTTCGTTTTAAGCTTAGTTTGGGGATTGTGAAAAGTCAAGGATGACGAACTCCTATTCTTAAGCCTTTTAAAATAAATTTTATAAAAATTATTATCTTAGTTATTATTATTTAATAAGTGGTTAAAACGGGGGTGCTTGCGAATTGAATGATTTTTGAACCTTTTGATGGACCTTTTCTGTTCTTGTTTGATTGTGAGGGGGTCATAAGTTAAAAGGGGATAAAGTTATTTATTTTCGGGTATTGTTTTATTTACATTGCGTGAGGGACCAGCAATGGTTTAGTGTGGGGGGATTTGATATTGGCTAAAATATACATATTTTGTACCCCGTAAAACACTATAAAAGGACTAAAAACACTAAAATATAGATAATTATGTTGCAAATATGTTTGTATTGTGTTTTTATGTCTTACAGGTAAAAAGGATTGAAAACGAAGCAAAAACGGTAATTTTTGGGTGACTTTCGACGACGTTTTCACATTTATCGAGGTCCAAACGAAGTCGTGAATATTCCTCGATCACACCATTGGAAAGAGCACGAAAAAACGAGTCTAACGGTACCGGCCTTTCTATCTTGAACCTTTTTATTTTGAACCTTTTTCGTCCCTGTTTGAACATTTTATTATAAATGAACCTGCATGGGAAATAAAAGGGGTTATATATTACTTATGGTATAATATAACTGAAATGATGCTCTAGCTCAGCTGGAGACATCCATTTCACTAAAACTCTAAGCTAGAGGTCCTTGGTTCGATTCATGCCAGAGGGTTATTATCCCCTCTTATCCACGTGGCAACCCGATCCAGACCCGACCCGGACCCGGACCAAACCCGACGCATGACCCGGCCATGACCCGCTGGTTGACCGGTGGTCAGTCGGTGGTCAACGATGGTCCGCCGCCGTTGACCGGTGGTCCGGCGGTGGTTCGGCGGTGTTGATCGCCGTCTACCACCGTTGACTGCCGCCGTTGACCACCGTTGACCGGTGGTCCGGTGGCGGTTGACCGACGGTGTGAACAGTAAAAATGCCACTTTGACCACCGTTGACCGTACCGCGCGTGACCGGCGGGGTGAACAGTGAAGAACTGCCACTGGCACCACTTAGGTTGACACTTGCCATCTAATATTGGTGTCAGAATGTTAACAGGGCTAGTACGAGGTTCTGAGCGTCAGTACAGGTACTTACAGTACTAGGTGGCAGACACGGGTCAGTACGAGTACTGTAGCAGTGGCGGCTGGACCAATAAGAAGTGACACGTGCACTTGCGTGGTGTCAGTACTAGTACTGTAGCTCCAGGCGTGTGCATAATGAGGCGAGTGTGGTGGAGTGCAAAATGAAACCAAATTACCCGAAGATCCAGCAATATCATTGGTTGGGTAACCTAAATGACGAAAATAACCACTCACTATGTACACCAACCCTTGGCTATAAATACACCTACTATCAACGCACGCACAGCTGTAAGGAGAGAGATTTTTTGGGTTAGAATTTAGTGTGTTTTTTTTAAGTTGCATTTTTTAGTTTATTTAGTTGTATGATTAGGAGTAAATAATTATGTTATTTTGGCTTATTGTAAAAGCTTTAAAGCTTATTAGGATCTAGCTATTGTAGACTTGTGGAGCTTATTGAAGATACTTTAATTAAGTGTGGTTTTATTAATGGTTTTTTAATTGCTTCTTTCTTATGCATATTTCTACTCAGTTTTCTTTGGTCTTATTTCTAATAAGCTCATGCTTAAAAGCTTATTTTTGGATCTCATCTCGTAAGCTTTTATTCTAATAAGGTTTCTTCAATGACTTATTTAACTCAGCTAATTTTATATTGTTTTGATTTAGAGCTTTTCGAAGTGAGCTTATTTTATCCTATTTTTCGAGTCGCGTTTATAGATATATTTTCAGAAACTTATTGTTTTTAGATCTATTCCTTAGAAATTAACCCGGATCCTCTTTCACTAGATTGGAAGCACCTTATTTGCGAGGTTTATATCTCAAATAATATATCTTATGTTTTTTGCTTATTTTCTAGTATAATATTATTTGCTTTACAATTCCTAGCCTTATTTTTATATTTTTTAGTGACATCCTCACGAAACCTTAAAGTATACCCGATCCGACGTTCACTAGATGCACACCTGTATGTTTGCTGGTGTATTAGGATCTAAAGTTCTATCTTTTTATTTACTTATTTTGTTACTCATTTTCATTCTTAGTTCGTATTCCATCTACTTCTGTCATCTACGGCCGGAGCTTAAGGATCTATAATGTTTAATAAATAGATTAGTTTTGAACTTTAAGGTTTTATGAAAATAATTATAGATAAAGTTTGAAACTTTATTTGCTAATTAGTAAAAGAAATGCTTAAAGTTATACTTAAATTTTTTATTAAGTTTGTAAGATCGGGTGGTTTTATATCATTGCGGTTCTCAATCGGTTTACCCTTTTTTCCTTTTCAATTCTAGTAATTTAGACAAATTAGTTAGCTTGAAAAATGTTGATGTTTAATCTTATATTGTTCTAGTTTAGTTGTGTATGATTAGTGGGGGGGGGTGGGGTAATTTAATTTATGGAGCTTCTAAAGTGATTTTGATTTGAATTTTAGGTGCGGCTTAAAGTTTTAAAAATAATATCATTTGAATTTTGCAATTAAAAACGCGTCATTTATTTTAATGCAATTTAAATACTTGTCATTAACTTACTTTACTTTACTTTACTTTACTTGTCATTTATATATTCATTTAAATTTAAATTCGATAGGATTTTAATTCGTTTAACCTTAAACCGCGCCACTTAATGAACATTTTACGTCCACTTAGCAGAGTTTTTTAATCAGTTATATCTTTTATATCAATTTAGTTTAATCTCGGTAAGTTTTAATCTTAAAATTAAGTTTTAGTTTAAAATCCAAAAGTATTAGGTTTTACCTTTTGTAATGCTGTTCTTGAGTCGATTAGAAAACCAAAACTTAAAAACTTTTATGCTATTCCACTCCAGTTTTTCCAGATAGGAACGTAAGATTTTCGCATTCACTTCTCAGTCGGAGAAACGACCCGGAGGTTTTTGATAATTCTTTGGTTAAAAAAGCGATTTCTATGAACCGACGAAAAATACTACACTATACTATAAGTGTGATCCCTCCTTATTATTACGTATCTATAATTATAAATATATTTTATACGGTAGTTTGGAAGCGATCACGTCCCCGCCTAAACAGGAGAATGCCTGGAAGCTTTCTATCCAGTGGTACCCCCTGATATGCGAGACTCAGTGAATGTTTAGCCTTGGCATCTTGTAACAAGCATCAATCTGGATGCATATTCGTTGTACCCGTGCTCTTTAAAAATTAGCTTGAAACCTACGAGATGAGTAGCCGCTTAGCCAAATCATACTACCAATACCCAATGAGTTCAGAAATAATCTCATACCAATTGAAAATTCATATTTCATTGGATTTTTCGTTATCCAACAAATGAGAAGATGAAAAAGTCCCATCATTTAAGAGACCATTTCTACAACACCGCTGATGCTAGGCATCCGAGTTATAAACCAGACTCAATCTAAGTTGTGGATGAAAATCACGTCCTAATCAACAAAGGTATGCAACATTCTCACTCAAATGATGACATGTGCTTTCACATCGATGTTATTGATGAAGTAACAAATAAGAAGAAGATGCTTTGCTCGGATACATCTGAGCCATTGTATTTTAATATCCTTAGAAAAGATCAATCAAAGCATCTCTTGGAAAAAGAATTTGAAGAAGCGTACTCGATGTCGAAGAAATTCTTGAACAAGAGGAAGAAGTTGAAAACAATTTCGAAGAATTGACCCTTAAGGGAAATTTAAGAATCAAGACTTCTATTCAAGATCCACCAACCAATCTTGAGATGAAATCTTTTCCCAAACATCTCGAATACGCTTTTCTGGAAAAAGATTATCTTCTTCCATTATTCATATCCGCTCTGCTCAAAGACGACGAAAAGAAACGTCTTGTTTCCATTCTTAAAAATCATAAGGAAGTGTTTGCTTGGAAAAATCTAACATTCTGGGCATTAGTACATCTTTTTGAAAACATAAAATCAAATTCGAGGATGATGCCAAACCCGTCATTCAAAGACAATGTCGACTTAACCTGAACATGAAAGAAATTGTTAAAAAAGATATAATCAAACTTCTCGATGCAAATAACAGTTACCTCATCGAAGATAGTCCTTGGGTAAGTCATGTACATTGTGTACCTAAGAAAGGAGGAATGACCGTTGTGATGAACAAAAAGAACGAACTTGTTCCCACAAGAACTGTCACGGTTGGTGTGTTTGTATTGACTACCGAAAGTTAAACGAAGCCACCCGAAAAGATCATTTTCCTCTACCTTTCATGGATCAAATGCTGGAAAGGCTATCAGGGAACAAATTCTTTTGTTTTCTCGATGGATTTTCTGAATATTTTCAAATCCAATCGAACGTCGATCAGGAAAAGACCACATTCACTTGTCCTCATGGAATCTACGCCTACAAGCATAAACCTTTTGGTCTTTGTAATGTACCAGCAACCTTTTAATGGTGCATGATCGCTGTCTTTCAAGACATGCTTGAAATCTCCATGGAAGTTTTCATGGACGATTTCTCCGTATTTGGAGATTCATTCAATTCCTGTCTTGCAAATCTTAAGCAAATGCTCATCCGGTACAAACAAGGCCATCTTGTTCTGAACTAGAAAAAATGTCACTTCATGGTGACAGAAGGAATTGTGCTAGGTCACAAAGTCACCAATGCAGGATTAAAGGTTGACAAGGGAAAAATCGACGTAATAGCTAAACTTCCACCACCGACTAACGTCAAAGCCGTTAGGAGTATTCTAGGACATGCAGGATTTTATCATCGATTCATCAAAGATTTTTCCAAAATCTCCCGTCCAATGACAAAACTCCTTGAAAAACACTCAGTCTTTGACTTCAATGAGGAATGCATTGAGGCATTCAAAACGCTCAAAGAAAAGTTAGCAAATGCACCGATTATGGTTTCCCTAGATTGGTCGCAACCGTTTGAACTTATGTGTGATGCAAGCGATTTTGCTATTGGAGTTGTTCTTGGACAACGGGAAGGAAAACATTTCTGTCCTATTCATTTTGCCAGCAAACTCTAAACAATGCACAACAAAATTATACGGTCACTGAGAATTAGAGTTACTTGTCGTAGTTTTCGCGTTTGATAAATTTTGATCGTACCTTGTTCTCTAAAAAACATTGTATTCACAGATCACTTTGCGTTGAAATATCTGTTTGCTAAGCAAGATGCTAAACCGCGTCTTATCCGATGGATTTTACTACTCTAAGAATTTGACATCGAGATCACAAATAAGAAAGGAGCAGAAAATGTCGCGGCAAACCATTTGTCATGGCTTGAAAATCCAAACCTTGAGGAATTAAAAGAAGAAGATATTGATGATCAATTCCATGATGAAACTCTCATGAATGTCTCATCGAACGATGAAGACGAAATTTCATGGTTCGCTGATTTTGCCAACTATCTAGTTAGAAAAATTCTCAGAAAAGGCTTAACTTATGCCCAACGATGCAAGTTCTTCTCGAAACTTAAGCATTATTTCTGGGACGAACTGTATCTCTTCAAAATGTTCCCTGATGGGATGATCAGGAGATGTGTTTACGGTTCTGAAACCCGAAAAATTCTTAATGAATGTCATCATGGTCCAACTGGGGGACATTATGGTCCTTCCACCACAGCAAAGAAAGTATTTGATGCTGGTTTCTATTGGCCAATAATTTTCAAGGAAGCTCATACTCTAGTTTAAAACTGTGATGCTTGCCAACGTTCTGGTAGCCTCTCACGAAGAGACGGGATGCCTCAAAACAGCATCTAAGTTAGTGAAATATTCAACATATGGGGAATCAATTTCATGGGACCATTCTCTAAATCCCATAAGTTCGAATACATTCTCGTTACTATTGATTACGTGTTCAAATGGGTAGAAGCTGAGGCTTTACCCACCAATGATGCACGAGTTGTAATCAATTTTCTTAAAAATCTTTTCTCTCGATTTGGTATTCCAAAAGCTTTAATAAGTGACTAGGGTACTCACTTATGTAACAAAAAAATGGAGAAAATTTTAAAACGATGTGGAGTTCACCATCATTTTGCTACATCCTACCATCCATAAACTAGTGGCCAAGTTGAAAACACAAACAGAGCCTTAGAAAGAATTCTCAAAAAACGGTAAAGGACAACCCTTCCATTTGGTTAAGGAAACTTGATGACGCTATGTGGGCAATCCGTACGGCATACAAAACTCCAATCGGCACTACACCATACCGGTTGTTGTATAGGAAAACATGTCACTTGTCGTTTGAAATCGAACATCGTCCTTAATGGGCCCTAAAAAGCTGTAACCCTAATCTCAAAATCGCAGGAAAAAAATGATTCATGCAATTGCGTGAACTCGATGAATTGAGACTCCAAGCTTATGAGAATTCCAAACTCTACAAAGCTCGAACTAAGGCTTATCATGATAGGAAACTTAGAATCCGAAAAGATTTCAAGGCTAGAGAAAAAGTTCTCTTATACAATTCCATATATGGTTCAAAGCTTCAAAACTCATATAAAAATGGTATGGACCATTCGTGGTCAAACATGGTTTTCCATCTGGTTATGTTGAGCTATATGACAAACAAGGAGGAAGTTTTATAGTCAATGAACACCGTGTTAAACTTTACCATTATGAGGAGCAACTGAATGAGCTGATAAGTGAGGAAATTCACCACATGTGCGAAGAAGGAAAGATGAAAGCTATTCCATTCATGGCACCGTTTCCAGCAAATTATCGTAAAACCATGCCATGGGTTGCAGAGAAACCATTCATATACAGCGTAGTGAAAAACACTTGTAACAAAGCTAAGATGTATGATCTGGATGAAACTGGCGAAGGGATAGTAAAAGGAAATTTTCTTTACGTCAAAAAGGAGCCGAGTGAGGAATCTTCACTTAGAAAAAAATAAAGCAGGAGGAGTACGAGTCCGGCTGATGACTCGTTAATAAAATAAGCGCTTCTCGGAAGACAACCCGTGTATTTTTAGTATTTTAACTTTGGGTTTATTTTCAATGTTTACACCTTAATTTTTTAAACCCATGTTCAATCTTAAGTGTGAGGGTGTAGCATTACCTTTTTCTACAAAAAAACAAAAACAACAAAAATCCAAATATATTGTGCATTTTGTATTTGTATAAGATTACTGCAGGTGATGATGCCAGAAGCATATGAAGCTCAAGTGCTACCTCTCATGCCCTAATGCTTTACTCTTACTTTTATTTCCCTATTTGTGCTTTGTTCGTTTTGTCGCATTGAGGGCAATGCTAAACTTAAGTGTGCGGGGAGTAAATAGGGAAATTAAGGTATATTTTTAAAATTTTCATATTTTTGGGCTAATTTTTAATTTTTGTGTACTTGTTCGCCCTCATAATCTAGTTGTTTTTCACGCTTTTAGGATAATATACTAAAATAACTAGATTAATCCACTGGTAAAATTCGTAATCTTTGGAAAAATTAAGATGTGTCTTGATTAATATCGCAATTCATTCTGGGATCGATAACATTTGCTAGCACATATTATAGCCCTTCTGTAGGATCCCTAGATCATTCCATAGATTAATCACAAGATCAATGGCACAAAAGATTAAACATTAAGGAACTTTTGATTG
>BQNB010092921.1:0-26494 GCA_026074375.1 Tanacetum coccineum
TACTATCCACGTGACTCCAAACTTATAAATAAATCTATGAAATATAAGTAGACCGCAACCTCTTGACAAAAATCCTCATCTTCTGTGAGACACATACTAAGTGAGAGCAAATGTGAGCATTGAGCACCATAAGAAAAATCACACACCTTTGCTAGATTTTGACAAGTCTTCGTCACAGCGTTGTAAGTACGAACAAGTTACCTCCAAATGTTGTAAGCCATTTGAGATATGATAAGAACACGTACCCAAGTAATTCCACTTCATCTTCAAATAGGTGATAAATAATCATCTTTGTAATCAATTAAATAATCCAAAAAATGAGCCTTTTAAACGTTTAAGAATATTTAAAACAAAACCAATCTGTTAGCTTTCCCTTAAACGAAGCATCGTGTTCAATCTGAGATCCAAACCATGTGTGTGTCATCCGATATTGTACAACACTAGCAGTATTAATCCCATTAAGCCCAAGCAGTATTAACCAATCTACTTTTCAAAGCTAGCAGTAGAAACTTATTACTGCTTTAAAGCTAGCAGTTGTAAGTTATTCTTTAAAGCTAGCAGTTGTAACTGCTTATCGCTAGCAGTTGTAACTGCTTATCGCTAGCAGTACTAACTGCTTATCGCTAGCAGTACTAACACCATAAACCAACAATACTAAGTTTCTACTGGCAGAACAAACTTATCATTGTTACTACTGTTCTTCAAAAATCAATCGTTGACAACATTAATATTAGAAGAAGTAATACCTTGGCAGCAACAATAAGTATTCGAACGAGCAGTAGTAATGTTACCATGGCAGTACTAACTCGTTATTAGCCCAAACAGTAGTAATATCACAAATATACCAACAGCTTTAAATGCCAGCAATAGTAACACACAACAAGCAGTACTAACTTATAGCCACTGTTTAAGCAGTTGTAATTTAATGATATACCTGTACTTGAATTAGCAGCAGAAACAAGTAATCAATCTCAAGCAGTATTAACCTGTGTAACTTGAATCTTCTTTGGCATAAACGATGTTGCTCCTTCTGCCATAGGTGTTGCCATCCATTGTGCTACGATCAATAATAAATCATAAATAAAAGTTACACATAACCTTCCTTAATTTAAACCTTGAGACTTCTGTTGCTTCCTTCTTGATGTCGTATTTTATGCATCCCTACTAGGGTTCATCATCAATCAAATGATCGACTCACCAAAGCTAGTAGAAACATTAATGATCACCATTCATGTTTTTATTAAATTAGGGTTTGCGAATACCCTAATTGCAACAAATTGAACCAAACACCAAAAACATAAAACATGACCACTCTTTCTTCATAGATTCAACATCAAAACAACCTTGTAATCCTAGATATCACGAGCCACATGGCTCTGATACCAATTATGGAGTCTTAAATAACTCCTTAGATCGTTTAAGCCCATATTGTTTAGATCTTATATCTAGGATAATAATAACAACGAACATAAAGAATATGCATAGCGGAAATAACATAATAAACAAAGTTATTCAGCAAGGTTTTATTACTAAACGTTTCCACCAAGCCTCAAATCTATATGATCAATATAGATCGTGTTACTCAATAATAAAAAGGATCAAGTTACCTTGACCTTGAGGCTACACCACCACTATAGACGTCTACATTGTATATTGTGTACACACACATACTTTTTTGGATGTTAAAACTATGTGTCTATGATCTCTTTATATAGATAGATCATTACTTACAAAGGAAGTTAACATAAAGATATAAACAAGTAAATCTTTTAAACATTAAGAAATATCTTCTGTCATCTTTATCTTCTTAAGGAGATCTTTCAGAATCTTCATCTTTTGATATCTTTGACCAAATCTTCCATAATTCTCCACAAGCTTGTAGAATTCTTTAATGACGATTTTGATCCTTTTGTTTTATTACTTGTTTCTTTTGTCTCATCAAATCTATAAATCCCAACACTCTGAGTGATAGCAGTATTAACACCCTGAGCAATATTAACTACTCTAGTTGCACTGTTAGTGCTGCTAGAGGATAGAAAGGCTACATTGTGTGAGTTTGTGATTGAGCTAGATGTCCCCTTGACCTCTGATTCATAATCCTTTAGGTTGTTGAAGAGGTCATCCAAACTCAATGTCTCAATCTCTGGTTTGTTCCTCTACGCAATAGTATGCATAGTCCATTCTTGTGACAGACTTCTCAAGAACTTTTGATTGATGTATTCTTGAGAGATAACTTCACCATGCATCTCCAGTTGACTAATTAACTTTTGAAGCCTTTCATAGGTTTGCTCAATCACTTTTGTGCTGGATGCAGCAAAGTTTTTATATTGCTACTTCAGAAGATTTTTCTGAGTTTTCTTTGTAGCAGTATTACCTCCAAATCTGCTCTTAATAGCCTGCATCAGTGTCTTTGCATCCTTATATGAGTTGAACTTTAATTGATGCTCATTAGGTAAGGCCATCAACAAAGTGCTTCTTGCCTTCAATTCTGCCCTTCTTTGTGCCTTCTCTTCAACACTTGTAGTAGGGATAGCAGTCTCCTTACCATCAACAAGTTTTGTTACTATGGGTGCATTACCATTTTCTATGATCTCCCATAGAGTGTAATCAATGCACTATAGGTAATGCTCCATCCTCATCTTCCAGAGATCATACTCACCAGGTTGGAGTATGGGTATCTTGATGGATTGAGTAGATTGAGACTCCATTGCTTCTTGAAAAGTAGATCTTGTGTGTAGTAAAGTTTCTTTTTATTCAAAGCTTCTCACAAGCTCTGATACCACTTGTTGATCCTAATAGAATGTATCTTTAATCCTTTAGCTTGTATAAGGTATAGTTATGCAAGATA
Organism: Tanacetum coccineum; assembly: GCA_026074375.1. NCBI lineage: Eukaryota > Viridiplantae > Streptophyta > Magnoliopsida > Asterales > Asteraceae > Tanacetum > Tanacetum coccineum. The sequence continues at coordinate 2,849 of BQNB010092921.1, forward strand.
AATCTAACACAACTATAGTAGAAGCTTTGATTATGAATATCAAAGACTATGCGAAATCTAGTCAATGATAGTAAGAAGAATTTCAATGAAATAGTAATGAATAAGATCAATAACAAAACAATTTACCAAACTTTTAGCCTCAATATAAAATGAACACTCTTAATAGTGTTAGGGTTTACAAAACCTTAAAGCTACGAATAGATTAACAGAACAATGAAGGATATCTAGATGTATGAATTATTTTGATTTTGGTACATACAACTCTATACCCTAGGACCTTCTTTTATACACCAAGGAGTCCTAATAGGCTTATAATATTTTCCTAAGTTATCACGATCTTCTAAACAAATAACTTACACGAATCTTTTACAAAAATATCTCATACTTATCTCGTAAGTAATCTTGATAAACAATCTTCATCTTTATTCTTTCTCTTGTCTTTATCCTTCTAACAGTAGAAACTCTTCTAGTAGTTGTAATCTTTCAACAGTTGTAACCAGCAACATTAACTTTTATACCAGCAGCACTAACTATGTACAAGCAGTAGTAACTACTTAAAATATTTTCTTTATTCTTCATCAGCATTACTAAGTTACACTAGCAGTACTAACTTTATGCTAACAATTATAACTTTACTCAAGCAGTACTAACATATACTAGCAGTACTAAGTTACACTAACAGTAGTAACTTTTATACTAGCAGTATTAACTACTTAGTAGTATTTCTTCTAAGTCTCTGAGCAGTCTTAACTTCCATTAGCAGTAGTAATATATATACTAGCAGTAGTAACTCTAACAGGCAGTACGAACTACTTGCATAATTTTTCACTAAATATCACTAATATTACTAAAGTTATGCTAACAACAGGTAACTCTAAACCATAGCAGCAGTAACTTCCCAAACAGCTTCAAAAAGTCTTTAAAAATCCCAACACAACCCCATGTTTTTTTTCTGGCAGCTGTTTCCCAAAGTCTCCGGTCATAGAACATCATAGCCATTTTGAAACATATATTTCAAAGCTAGAGAATCACGCAAAACGTGTGAATTACCCCCCCCCCCTCAAGTTTCAGAGTATCAACTATGTTTTCACGACTGATATCATTAGTCCAAAAAAATGGCTTAAGGGTGAAGTTATTTGTGAGCTAAATGTTGGTGTTTTCAAACTTGAGACTATTATTCAGGTTAATGATCCAGTTTTACTTGAATTTATTCCCACTACAATAGCCAATCTTAATGTTTTGAAATACTTTTTTATAATATTTGTTCACACTTTGAAGGTTCTTGCACGTGAAAGAAACAAAGAATATGGGGTATAGTTTTTAAATTATTTGTTTTTTACACTTGACATCATTTTTAGTTTGTTCTTATATATACTAATTTTGCTAGTAGGTGTTGCATTTTAATAAGGAATTTTCCAGTTTGGGCCGTGACTTTATGGATTCATTGAATATCTTATTCCAGGATTTAATCCAGCTACACTATTCAAATGAAGATATTTCTAATGTAATAAACATTTTTGTTTTAGAAATTTAAAATTTTATAATTGACAATATCTTATAATGATTTCCTTATTAATTACAGGATTTTATTGTTGAAGATGAATTAAGATTGTGTTTGCAAGATCAAGAAAGGATGCTTTTGGAATAGGAAAAGAACATTATAGAAGATAAGATGTTTAGGGTGGAAGAGGCTAAGAGGATAAGGTTGGAAGAAGATAAATTGTTGTAGATTACGGAGTTGAAAAAAAGGCAGCATGAGTGTATGAATTCAACTCATGTAAAAAGTATATTAGGAAAGTTAACACATAGCAAGAGGAATGATGTTGATATTGTGCCTGGGAAAACACATCAGACAGTAAGTTGGGTTAAGATAAATAAACACCGTCAAAACGTAAATGATACATCTTTGTTGGATTTGCTTAAAAAAGTGAAACCATAGGTTGAGGTATAATATTTAAGTATAATGTTTCACCATAACTGGTTTCCTTCCATCATGTGTAGCAGCTTATATATACTTAAAATCTTTCTGTAGGATCTTTCACGTTTGTTTCATTCATTAGATACAGTTTGGTTGACTCCCGATATTAAATAATTTATTAGTCAACAAGGGCATGTTAAGTGTAAGTTTCCATGGAGCGATGATTATACTGTAGGTCAGAATTTCTGGCTAACATTAGCGTGCTTAGACCCTAGTAGAAAAGGTTGGCTAAGTAAAGAGATTAGTATGAATAGAAAAACTAATTAAACTTTTAGTTATTATAAATTTAAAGCCTACGGTTCTTATAACGGTAATTTGTTTCTCTCATTAACATCACATTGACTTGTGGGTCGATTATATGTGGCATGGGAGACCTGATAATGCTAACTAGGCCATGGTTAGCTGTTACTTTGTTCACATACTTCTGCAAAACAGCATGCCTTTGTTTTATGCCAACGAGAAATTTTTATAAAAAAATAGAAAAAAAATATTTTTAATTAAATTAGATTGGAAAAAGATAGCAAGAATTTAAAAGAAAAAAAAAAAAAACAAAAAAAAAATAATTAAAAAATTGAATATGTGCCACTCCATTGAGCGATGTTGATCAGGTAATAGTTTACTACTCTGGAATTTACTGAGAGTGTTTATTTTGATACATAATCCTTTCTATTTTGATTCTGCATATCCCTGTCAAAAGACTTTAGTTTATTGAAAGCAAGGGTCTAACCCATTCAGCAAAGGGTTTTGACCAAAACAAATTTTTTTAAGGACCTATAATATCTGTAATCCTAACAATCAATGTAAACGTTGTACGTATTTTTTTCCTATTAATGAGACGGCTCAGCATTGGTGTCTTGCCCACTTAGATATAATGTTCGGATTGGTCACTTTCTATGATAGCGAAGACACGTATGACTATGAGTGGCGTGATTGGTATGTCCGGGTTCGGGAATGTTTACAGGTACAATTTATATTATAATTTTATTATATTGTTTAGTCCTCTATGGTTTATGATACTTCTTAGCTTTTGCTTAATCTTGAAAAAATCACATACAAATTCACCAATAACCATAGGGAATCTAAAGTATCCACAACCTTTAAGTTCAGTTCCATTCTATTTGTTTCCAACTAATTTTGGTTCAAGTAAGTACAATTCCCACATTAGCATTAGTTCTTGAATTAATATTAAACTAGTATTAGTGGCCAGGAAAGGTTTGACCTCTTTACCATGTCTGCCAAACTCATTTCATTCATTCTAATCACAATTAATGATTTTTGCCATTTTGGTACTTTTTATACTTACCACTATTGACCCATATACCTATCAATTAATTTTTATTATTTCTATATATATTCATGCACTATCCACCCTTTTTCATAATACATTCCATTCATAATCTAGCTGTGTACATACACTTAAAAACACTAAAATATCTCACCTTACTCGCCTAGCAAATTCTGCTAACTCTGTACTCGTGAAAGACATGATGATTAAGTTGCTTGAGATTGACAATGAAAGGGATTTTAGGGTTGTTAGGGAAACTTATGTAACTTGTCACGAGTTTAATGTTCATTGTCAAGAGAGGCGAGAACAAATGATTGAGATGCAACCCTTTTTGCATGTTTCAACTCTTCTTGCTGACTCTTACAGTTTGCTAAAAGACCTTCAGGATTATGAGTTGGAGAAATGTAAGGACTTGATGAAATCAATAAGTGAAACTCAACTCAAGGTCTTGAAGAAAATCTTTTTCATTGCTAAGCTGCGCCGTCAGTAATTGTCTAGTCATGTTATGTTTTGTGCTCATTATCGTCATTTGTCAAACTCTTCTTTTATGTTATAGTAGTTGTTAAGGTTGCAGTCTTATGTTGGCAAACTTTTCTTTTGGCTTATTTAGTTTATGTTTTCCAGGGTGTCCTTATGGTGAACTTGTAATGGTTATGTTATTAGCATTGAAAGAATTTGCAGTTTTCAATCTATTTTGTTGTCTTCATTATTATTTTCACTAAAAGGAACCAAAAAATGAAATTACTACTTTGCAGTTGAACCCGTTGTCTAGTAAGGTTTTGTTCTAAGTTAACTATAATATACCATTACATTAAAAACAACAACGTGAACTAAATTCTAATGCAAAAACTATCAATGTATTTACGCTCGTCTGTTCGACTTACATTAGTGTGGATTAAATTACAGGAATGCCTTCTATTTATTCTATTAGGTGTTAAAGTATTTGATAAGAAAGGAATATATCCCACTGATTACTACATAAGGTTTAAGCTTGCGGACAGTGTTCCTAAACAGGGTGGTATATTTGGTAATTGTGGTGTTTGGGTTTGTATCTTTTTTATATCGGTTGTCGCATGGTTTATCTTTGGATGTTGAAGATCCTTTTGACGTTTCCCTGGCATATCATGAGAAGATGGTTCATTTTTATTTTTCTCATAAAATTGATACATTTTAAATAAATTATAATTCAAATATTTAGACAAATTAATCTTTTGAACTTCTGAACTTCTGAACTTAATTGTTTGAATATATTTTTTTACTGTTTTCATATTACTTTTGTGTTTATCAAATCAACAAACACATAAGCATAAACAAACTGAATCAAAAGTTTAATACATAAATATAAATTAAAAACCAAACATGGATATGTAACCTTGCATGGAAGATCTTACAAATTCATAATAATACCAACAACCTAGAATTTTTTAGCATAGCCAATAAACTCGTGTTTGTCAAATGTCCTTAACTGAGTCTCAGAGATCTTCAGCATAAGATCATTCATCAGGTTCAAATCCTTGTCTTGTTGCTCCCTGAAGAAGGCAACACTTTTCATAATTTTAGGGTCCTTGTGATGCTTTGCTTCATTGATTATCTCCTGCCTCGTACTAAGACTTGCATGGACTTCCCTCACAACCTCCAAAAGTCTCCTGGAAATGTCATAGTCCCTATCCACCTCTCTGTCCATCATCACAGTTCACATCATGGACAGGTTGGTAGAGTTAGATGCTTCACGTAGTTCTCCAAGAGGGGACTGATTCATTTTTGCAGAGCGGGTCATTTTTGTATATGAGATGAAGATGAAGTTTGTAAATGTAAAAAACCCCTATAAATACTACATAAAATCAACCGTTGTAGCCATTTAATAAACTGACGTGTACTCTTTTTCCAAAGGGGCATGTCGTTTCATTTTTTCATAATACTTGTTTGTTTCTTCGTAAACGGTTTCACAAAGCCCACTAAAATGAAACACATTATCAATAAGCCCACAACATTGACCTTAGCAAAACTGGGCCTGATGGTAACATGTTAATAAGCCCACAACATTGACCTTATCATTAACCAGTTATCTAGTTTAGGCTTGTTTCATGTGCAAAGAAAAGTATTAAGGGGGTAAGTTGTGTGTTATTAAAATAAAATTGTAAGGGTTAGTTGTGCAAGGGACAATTGATAAATTGCAAGTCATTATTGCCTTGAGATACATTTAACCGTCTCTCTCTATGGTGCAGCCTGAGTTTCTTTCCAATGATGGTTTTGTTAGTGCCTTACCACCACATAAACTTCTATATATATCCCCATCTATTATTTTCATGTCATCAATTACTCTTCAACCACCCTTCTATATATCCACACACATTATTTCTTAATGGCTGCTCTAGGACCATCAAACCAACTTGCAAGGCGTGCAATTGATGAACTTATGGAATTCAGTGGGGAGACCTAGGTGCCGAAATACATGAAATTCTTCATTGAGCAACAGATAGCTGAAACCAGGCGTTTTATTAATGTTGTGCGTGAGCAAGCGCATTCATTAAGAACTAGACTAGCTCAGTTAAATGCTATGATTTCGGAAATAGAAGCTATGAATGATCCAGAGGAGTTTTATGATGCCTTATTTTTCTTGAGGGATGATAAGAGGGTTGAGTACAACATGCTTATGGCAATTAATGATGTGATTGCCAAGGCGAAGGAGAAACTCACCACTAAAGAAGCACATTTTGAAATTATAGAGGCTGAAATCAACCCTGTTTAGGGTTGGGGATGGGTCTGTCTTTTGTGTTTGTCATCATGTTTTAACTCTTTTGCAATCTACCATGTTTAATCTTTTGGATGTTTAATCTAGTTTGTTGTTGTAGTTTGTCTTAAGTATGGATGTTGTATGGATCAAGAACTTTATTTTAATGAAATATGTTTCTGTTTCGTTGATTGTATTATGATGATTGTTTATATTTATTTGATTAGTGGTTGTTATATAATGTTGGAATTATTTTTTAGAAAGTTGTTCTTATTATGTTTCAAACTGAGTTGGCAAACACCCTATAATAGTGTTGTTAAATTGTGGTGTATGTAGATATAGCCGTTGGATTGTATTTAGGTTAACTTATTGGGGGGGGTGAATAAGGAGTAGTTAGAGTTTTTTTACCAAATGTAGCCAACTATACCCAAGTTAAAATTTTCATCTGTGTTTTATTTTAAGGATTTCTAGTTCTTAGATGTATGCATTATGATAACTCAGGTATTAATCAGATGTGTATTTTTATGTCAGTGTAGTAATATGTTAGATTTAGTGAAAAAGTAGTTCAATGGTTCTGATTTAATGTTCATTGCATAGCATGGCTTCACAGGTATTAATCAGATGTGTATTCTTTGTATACCTAGTGTGTCACCTACATCTGACCCTGTATCATGGCAATGATACTCGTATCAGGGAAACTGGCCAACCTAAACTTAGCTGATCTTTATGATGGTTTAGATTTTGAAATGCATTTGCAGTTTGTATTTGTAGTTTGTATTTGCAGGTGAGTTTAACTGATATGGTATTTAGGATTATTCTTTAGATGAGGATTTGCATTTTGGAAATGCATTTGCAGGTTAGATCAACTTATATGTCCTTAGATTAACTTTAGTTTCATTTGCAGGTTACATTAAATCAGATGGTATTTAGGATATACATTTGCATTTTAAGGTTATAGTAACTGATATGCTCTTTAGTTTAGGAAATGCATTTTGGTCTAATATCTTGCAGGTTTGGGTTACTGTTGCATTTTTAGGACAACCACAGGGACCAAACATGCAATTAAGTTAAAGTATAGTTGGACCACAAACCATACCCCATATACTTTACACTTATCTCAAACCCTACCGCACTTTCTTTTGGCCCATCTCTTTGTCATTAACAACCAGTTTTCGAATTTGATAACAAAGACATTCCTTGTTTTTTTACTGGAAATGGAAAATAACCCTTTTATGTCAGACATTCAAGAAGGTATGTTGGATCTTGGTCCCTCTTTAATAGCCCTAATTTTTCTTTTCAGAGTATATATTTAATATTTTTTTAACATTGAAAGTTAGGTTTTATTCAAAGTATATATTTAATATTTTTTTAACATTGAAATATTAAACTTAGGGTTTTCTGTTTAATAAATTGATAATATGTTTCTTTCATTATTCAATTGCAATTAGGGTTTTGTTGTTATTTAATAAAATTTATGGTGTTGTGGAGTCCTAAGCAACACCTAAGTGTTCCCTTTAATACCCTTACATTTCATAGAACTGATTCATGTCCATATTCTTGAATTCAGTTCATTGTCACATTAATCTCTTTCACTTAAGGTCTATTAGATTTTCTATGCTGTTATGAAAAAAATTTTGGTTTTTTTAGGATTTCACTAGTTTCATCCTTAGTGGCTAAAAAGAAAACCCAACTAAACCTACTAAAATCATCTGTGACAACTAGGCAGTACATCTTTTTCATTAAACTCTTTACAAATGTTGGGCAAAAATCAATGTGATAAAAATTTTATAATGGTTGGTGATGAACCTGACTATTTTGGTCTTACAAGAAGCTCTGTGTTGCTTTCCCTTCTGACAAGCAACACATGTTTAATTAATTTCAAAAAGTTTTGAAGGTAAACCTCTTACAAGACTTCCCCTTACTAGTTTATTCATTGTTTTGAAATTTACATGTCCAAGCCTCTTATGCCAAAGATTAGATTCATTTGGTGTGGCTTTTGAAAAGAGACATGTGAGACCTCCTTGAGGAACAACATTCTTTAAGTCAACACTGTACATGGTTTTCACTTTCTAGGACTTTAAGCTAAACATGGGACTTTCATCAGTTAACTTAAAGTTTGGAGACAGAACAACACATTCAGTATTAGTAAAAAGAACACTATTCTTCTTGTCACACATTTATGAGACACTCAAGAGGTTAAACTTTAGTTCTTTTACAAAATACACATCTTCAAAATCCAATTTACTAGTTCTTATTTTACCTTTCCCAGTAATTTTCCCTCTTTTGGAATTACCTCCAAACGTAACAAATCCTCCATATTTTTCTTCATAATCTGTAAGATAGGATCTGTTTCCTGTCATGTGCCTAGAGCATCCACTGTCAATCACTCCTTTATCCTTCAAATCTTGTTGTGGATTGCCCTGCACATAATGGTAGGAAAATTAGTTTCTTTTGGGGACCCAAGCCATTACTAACTTGGATCTTCCTTGTGCATCAATATAGTCAAATCTTTTAATGGACATTGATGCACCATTATTTTTGGAGACATGGTCTAAAACTTTATGCTTTGGTCTCCAAACCCAACATGTTGAGGCCTTAACAGCATTTCCCTTATTTCCCTTAACAACACTAATAACTGCTTTTGGCATAGCAGTATTAATCCATGTTCCCTTAACAGTATTAACCTTTTTAGTGAAATTACTGTTATTAGCTGCTGTTATTTTTTTAAAAGGCCTTCTAGCAGTTGAATATGCATTAATAATAACATCTTTCATATTATTCACTGCTATTCTTAATTGAACATTATTAACTGGTCTAGCAGCATTAACTAAAATTAGGCCAGACCTAGTTAAGACTGTTCTTGGAACCATGTTCCTTTTTGGACTGGGGTGAGTTAATTTAGAGAAATTTTGTTTGTTCACCCTTTGAACATTGGCAATACTGGTTTTGCAAATTTCCCCAATTATTATACCAGTTATTGTAATATTCTTCAAATGATCTAAAATACCAACACATGACAAGCTTTTGTTAAAACACTCAAATCACTCCCTAATTTTTGAGACATCTGTTGGTTCCAGTTTCTCTTGTTTCCTCTAGGACTAGGTGTGTTTTACTTGTTTTTATCAACTGATGTTTTCCTAGGAGATTTTACTTGCTCAGTAGACTTAACAAAGTTTATCTTAGCAAAACTAGGTTTATTAAACATCTCAACTGTTTTAACCTTAGGCACATTTTCTTCATCACTATCAGATACCCAATCCTTAATAATTGGGGCTCCATTTTCTTTCCTAACATTCTTAGGTTCATTAGTCTCAACAGTAGGCTTCTCAACTACAGACTCATCAACAAAATCATCTAGACTAGGATAAACTAAATCAAATTTTGGTGGCATAAAATTCCCAATATAAAGAGGTAGGACTCCTTATACCCTAATCCTGTTTTACACTTATCTATTATCTGTCTGTCTAGAAGTTTACTTAGGTTTTTTGATAAATTTTCAAATTTTTGTACAGTAAAGTTGAAAACCTATATTTTTCTTTGTAGCCAACTCTCAACTTCCTTTCAAGCTCGTAATATCTAAGTCTCATTAATAGAATTCATGTTTTAAGGAGTTTTATATCTTCTCTTACACAGATCATTTTTTCTTAAAGACTAACAGTCTAGCTTCTACAGATTTTCTAACCTTTTTTATAAGTGACATCACTTATCCTAGCTGTTTTAAGTCTTTAAATAGTGTTACAATTGAGTTTTTTAGTATTTTGACAATTCTAAACAAAGATGAACAATAATTTGACGTCATTAGATACCCAGAGTTTGTTAGAAGAAACTTGAACTTGTCTGAAGAAAAAGCCATGAAGGAGCAAAATGGTTGGACATTCTTTTGTTGGTTACCCAATCATAGCCAAAGCCATCACACTAAGACACTAAGGCATTTGAAGTAGTTTCTTTAACTGGCACAATCCTTCTTGTAGGCTCCTTATTCCTGCTGTCTTGATTCCTGGGTGTCCTGCACTCCCTTGCAAAATGTCCTCTCTTTGGCAGTTGAAACACTCCACCTTGGACTTGTCAAACCCAATTATTTCTTTGTTGTCCATATCCAACTTCCTTCCAGTATTCTTTAGGAATCTCTTGCCTCATAGTCAGCATAGCAATGTTCCCTTCACGTCATTATTCTAGATCATAGGTGGTTTGTTGTAGTCTTTCATTATCACGCTATTGGGTACTTGGTTATCTAGCAAAGAAGGAATAAATCACAACATCACTCAAATTTTCAACAGTTGTTGAGCTATCAACAACACCCTAAGTGCTAGCAGTATTAACACCCTAAGCAGTATTAACTGCTCTGGTTACACTGTTCAGTACTGATAGTGGACAGAAAGGCAACAATGTGTGTGTTTGTGGTTGAGACTAGGATGTCACCTTGACCTCTAATTCTTAAGCCTCTTTAGGTTGTTGAAGAGGTCAATCCATACTTATGTCTCCTAATCTATAGTTTGTTTCGTCCACACATATTATGCATAGTCCATTCTTGTGGACAGACTTTCTCAAGAACTTTGATTGATGTCTTCTCGAGAGATAACTTCACCATGCATCTCCAGTTGACTAATTAGCTTTTTAAGCCTTTTATAGGTTTGCTCAATCACTTCTGTGCTGGATGCAGCAAAGTTTTCATATTGTTGCTTTAGAAGATTTTTTTGAGTTTTCTTTGTAGCAGCATTACCTCCAAATCTGATTTAATTTCTGCATTCAGTGGTGTTACTTAGCATTCCTTGTAGGATTTAAACTTTAATTGATGCTTATTAGGTAAGGCCATCAACAGAGTGCTTCTAGCCTTCAAATCTGCCCTTCTTTGTGCCTTCTCTTCAACACTTATAGGAGGGATAACCGTCTCCTTACCATTAATAATTTTTGTTACTATAGGTGCATTTACCATATTTACGATCTCCCATAGTAGTTGTAATCAATTCACTGTAGGTACTGTCCATCTCATCTTCTTGAGATATACTCACCAGGTTAGTGTATGGGTAGATTGATGGTCTTGTGGAGATTTGAGAATCCATGCTTCTTGAAGAGTAGATCTTGTATGTTAGTAAAGTTTTCTTATTCATAAGCTTCACAAAAAGCCTCTGATACATTGTTGATCCCAATAGAATATCTCTTTATCCCTTGCTTGTATAGGTATAGTTCTGCAGATAAATCTAACACAACACTATAGTAGAAACTTTGATTGTGAATAATACAGACTATGCGGGAATCTAGTCAATGATACTAAGAAGTATTAACAGGAACAATAATGATTCAAGAACAATAAACAAAAAACGTTTACAAACTTTCAGCCTCAATATAATACAAACACTCTTAATAGTGTTAGGGTTTACAAAACCTTGAAGCTACGAATAGATTAACAGATTAATGAAGGATATCTGGATGTATATACATTATGTCCTAGGCCTCCTTTTATACACCAAGGTGTTACAAGGCTTACTATTCTTTCCTAAGTTATCATGAAAAATCATTCTAAACAAATAATCTACGAATTCTTTTACAAAAATATCTCATACTTATCCCGTATGTAATCTTGATAAACAATCTTCATCTTTATTCCTTCTCTTGCATTTATCCTTCTGACAGTAGAAACTCTTCTAGCAGTTGTAATCTTTCAGCAGTTGTAACCAGCAACATTAACTTTTATACCAGCAGCACTAACTGTGTACAAGCAATAGTAACTACTTAGAATATTTTCTTCATTCTTCATCAGCAGTACTAAGTTACACTAGCAGTACTAACTTTATGCTAAACAGTTGTACTGTACTCAAGCTGTACTAACATATACGGCAGTACTAAGTTTTACACTATTTGTGGTAATTGTTACTAGCAGTATTAACTACTTAGTAGTATTTCTTCTAAGTCTCTGAGCAGTCTTAACTTCCATTAGCAGTAGTAATATATACTAGCAGTAGTAACTGGCAGTACTAACTACTTAGCATATTTTTCACTAATATCACTAACAGCACTAAGTTATGCTTAGCAGCAGTAACTCTAACCTTAGCAGCAGTAACTTCCAAACAGCTTCAAATAGTCTTTTAATCCCAACATCTTTACAAAATGGAAAAAAGCCAATAAATTTCACTTCAAATCTTAAGGGAAACGTCACATATTATGCCCATGTATCATTTTTTCTATTGCTGAGTTTAGTAACTTATGCTAATTCTGCCGCTTTTTATATTCAAGGAAATTATATCATCTGCGTTATATTAATGAATGAAAAAATAAAGAACTAAAAGGCATTATAAGATGGAAGTGCTTCAGAATCATTTTTGTAATTTAAGTAACAAAGAGCTTAAGGGTTGCTATAGAAGAAGCCAATTGGTTCAAATACAAAAGAGTTTGAACAGGAACATGACTGGAAGAAGCTGGAGCTAGCAGAATATTATGAAATAAATAAGGCTGAACTAGAAGTAATGCACAAAAAATTAATGACTTGCAACACAAATTAGTTAAAGATGCGGTGCAAGCATATACAAATAAATAAGGCTAAACTAGAAGTAATGCGCAAAAAATTAATGACTTGGAACACAAATTAGTTGAAGATGCGGTGCAAGCATATACAAAAATATTGCTCCCTGGAATTGGGTGTCTCATTATAACATGAGTTATTGTCTATGGTTGGTAAAAGGTATGAATTCGTTGCTCGAATTCTATTTGATTCTAAATGTTGCAGTAGTATAAGTAACTATTAAAAGTAGATGTTGTAGTAGTACAAGTATAGAGTTTGTGAATTTTGCTATGTGTTTGAGATTAATTGCATCCAAAATTAGCAGCCAGTTGTTTGGCAGTCTTAGGAGCAGGAGGAGCATATGTTTCTCCAGTTGGTGCAGGCTCTTCTTCTAGATCTCCATTGACAATAACATCCCATAGGTTATGGTCTGTATGACAAATATATTGTCGCATTCTCATGCTCCAAATATCGTACTCTTCCTTCCTGATGATAGGAATCTTCATTGCAGTGATTGTGGGTGGAGGAATGTCTTGTTCTGCCATCTTACAATTAAGTTCTTCTTATTCAGAGTTTCCATACAAGCTCTGATACCACTTGTTGGATTGTTTTACTGAATAGATCTTAACCTTCAGCTTGCAAAGAGTTTGCTCCTTTAGATAATTCTAAAGCAACAATAATGAAACACTGAGTAAACACTATTGACTATGCGGAATCTAATCAATAATGCTAAGAAGAACAATATTGAATAGCACAAAAAGAACTTTTATATTAAACCTTGAATCTGCCTAGGTTACAGATTACAAACTATGATTACTATTCGATCTCTATGATCTGTGTAGAACTATATCTACTAACTATGCCTAGGGTTCCTTTTATAGACTAAGGAAACCCTAATGGACTTTACAAAATGCGTACAAAGATCATGCATATCCTTTCCTAAGATATCTCATGCATATCTCATAAACGGTACTAACTATTTTATACTAACAGTACTAACTAACTGATCAGTACTTAACACTTTGTACCGTCAGTACTAATTACAAATAGCGGTACTAAGTAATATAACTAGCGGTACTAAGTTAGGAATGCATAATTCCCAACATTGACTTTTTAAAGCATGTTTTCTCAGGAGATCGATGAGGTACAAGACAAGGGATACATTGGTGGTCGTTATTTTGGGAGTCATGTGCATTAAAGATTTGGTTGCATTACATTTTGGGGATATATTTGTTATTGATGTGTCGTTGTGTGGTGTATATTTTATTGATTCAAGTTTTAAATTTATATTTTGTCGACTAAACCAAAAACAACACTTTAACGGGCAGTGTACCCGATCGGTAGTAGTTTCATGGTAAGTAGAGTGTCGAACACTTAAAGCGAGGTTAAATCTCTTAATTTAACTAATATCTTGGTTATATATTCTATGTTAATTCTACTATATTCTAAACCTATGTTAAACCTATGTCAGTCTAAATCCTAACTCTAACGGGAAAAGGGAGTTTTCAGTCTGAGAGACTGGCACGGTTTGGTTGGTGACTACAATCGATTCAAGGCACTTTTACCCACGCAAGCTAATTAACAGAAGATAAAAGAGCGGTCAAACCTTATATAAGAAAATTGTATTAACCATTATTAATCCGATTAGAAAGTTGGTTTGTTTATTAGGTGTAATGATTTCTTCTCTCGAGGTGGCATATCATTCTTAAGATTTAGGCGTTACATCATCCTAAGACCTAGACACATTAATTCTGTCACAATTAAAGCATCCGCATAAAGCATCCTTATTTGCTGATTATAATCTATCTTAGGAATTAAAACAATGGTGATCTTGTCAAACCCTAGCTCATAGAGACTTTACCCACTTACCGCTTAATGGCAATTTATACACTAGTAGTCCACTTGTCCAACTATCCAATGGAATCAAAACGTTACTTGTTGAATTGTCTAGGTCACCTATTAGTCAACACGATCAATAAACCATTGGCAGTATCCAATTAACTAGTTAAGCCCAAAGCGTATCCTAGACACAGACTTAGAAGGACAATATCTGTGTAACTATAGTTCTAGATGTATAAACTATATGGAGAGCTATCCCATACTCTAGATCTACTTGGTCCGCTTCTCTAGATCCAGTTGAATGATAGGTCGCATACAAAAGCGCGTAAACAAGTATAAATTGATAAACATAAACAAGCATACAACGATAAATTAAGAAATCAAGATAAACAAATACCAAACATTAAGATCTTTATAATAATGGCTAATACCCGAAGGTATTAGCCTTCAAACGTCATAATAAATAAAAAAGCAATTATTTAGCCAAGGTAAACTAACCGAGTTAACGAATGATACCAAAAACTAAATGATTACTAGAGTATATGGAATTACACGTTGTCTCCTATGGAATTGATAACTTTGCTCGACCTCTTCTGCTCTTTTTCTCCTCTAAAAATTGACTTTTATGGTTTAGGTATCAAGAATATGATTTAGCACACTAAAAACTCATTTTTGAGTTTTCTATTTATAAGTTCTGGAAGTCGGTTGGATATGACGTATCCAAGTGTTGGATACGGCTTATTGGGGATTTCTTGGAGTAAGGACCACGCTTTATATCTTCCAGAATATTTATATACTATATCTTGAATACGGCATATTGAGTCTCTCTGGATACGGCGTATTGGGCTTATTCTTCTGTGGTCTTTGGTGAGTGCAGGCACGGATACGTCGTATCTTCTTTGATGGATACAGCGTATTGGTCTTCAGAATAGTAATCTTCAAAATATCTTTATTTAAGCTCCAGAATGCGCGCCTTTTGCTGTCTTTCACCAATTAATCCATAATTACTGCAATTCTCAAATATAAACAATTAAGTAACAATTCTTTGCAATAACTATACAAAATGGGTTAATAACATGGGATAAATGATGCTATAAAATAGACGTTATTTGATGTCATCAAATATCCCCCACTTGAATCCTACTTGTCCTCAAGTTGCCTTTAGAAGTTTATAAAAATGTATCCCTAAGGATATTTTCAGCTAAAGCATTTATTCGATCTATTACAAGTACACAACCAAACACCTCACGAAATATGAAGATAAAAACACTCAAATCACTTAAATAATCTATGTGGTAACATGTAACTAATTCACTCAATTGCTCGGTCGTGACAAGTATTCTATCATAAGCTTGGCAAGGATACATATCTCCACTACTAAAGCCAAGGAGTAACAAGTTTATATAGGTAAATATGGGTTTTTTTGTATGGAAAGGCGTACGGTTGATCAATCTACAATCTTTCACTAGAAGTACCATTCCAACAAGGCAGCTGAAGCACACATACATGGCTGTAAGGACAGAATAGACATGTGTGTTCGATCACATCCCCATTTGAATTTAGCCAACGGTTAGGATGAAGAATGATATAGGGTAGGAACCTTCTAACTTTCACCAAAAGTCGTAAACCAACAAGGCAGCTAAGACATGCATACATGGCCGTAACGACGAAATAGACGTGCACGCTCGAACAAGTCCTCATTCACGTAAAACCAGCGGCTAGTCATTAGGTGAGAGGGAAGTAAATTGTTGTTAAATAAAAATCAAGAAACAAATAGATTAAGACTTAAGATACAAGTTGCGAGACACTTTTTCCCGACCGTTACCATGATAAAGACACAACTATTTACAACGTCTTGATCACATATAAAAAACAACAACCTAAGTTGGCGTTCCCGTAACGGTCAACTTCCCACTCATCCTAAAACTTTACATACTCTACAAGGTAAGTGGCGATATCTTCCACTTTGTACAATACTTTACATCGTTGATTTTTTTGACGTATCAACGAATAATCGATCCTTCGTGTAATTCCTTCGGTAATGCTCTTTGCGAAACGATTATCTTCAAACTTTCTTTCTCTTTTTGTATTTTTCTTATTTTTTTGATTTTTTTTCGATAACTAAACTTCAAATCTCGGTGTAGTTTCACCATCTTCACGATCATAATAATTCTGGATAATTTCTTTGATAGTTCCTTCGTTCTTCGATTTCATCATTAATTGTGACGGCAGTAAAATCACATGAGTTTTGACTACTAATATACATTCCCATTTACAATGTGCAAATTTCCAACCGCACCAAAGATAGAAAATGACACAAGACTCGGAAAATACAAACTTTACACTTTAAGCAACTAGCAACTATAAATTAAACTTAATCTAACAGGGTATGTTAAGGTGTAAGGGTGTAACGAAATAAATAGTTGGTGTAAATTCCTAAAGGATTGGCTCTATAGGTTTTTCTAGTGGATCATCACTCTATAGATGAGAGTGGAAAAGGGTTTAAACTGGAGGTTAACTAACCGGTGTAGTTAGTTAATAAGAAACATGTAAAGGCGATTTGGATGTAATCCTAAAATTTACCAATTTAAACAAGTTACTCCAATTAAATCCATAATACTCATTATTGTGGTCTCGAGTGATATACCAAGCCAAGTTCTAAAGTCTACTACATCACCGACACACTCATATTTTGTGGAATCTGGGTAAACATTTGGAAATGGAAAGGTTAAATCCTGACAATATCCAACAAGGGTTATTGTGTGCGGGTTATGTAACATGTAATTTTACAAAAGTATGCTTGAAAATTTTTATATTTGAGCATAATTTAAGCATTTTAGTGTGAAAAATAGGACAAGTAAACATTCTAATTCCATCCCCCCACTTAAATTATACAACGTCCTCGTTGTATATATAAAACGTTAAATACGGGAATTTAAAAAGAATTAGAATGAGAAACTCCCTTGATATTTGCTTGGTAAATTCTCCAAGTTGCGTTTACGAGCAAGATTGTGTGCTGAAAAAGCGTCTGAATCCTAGCACAAACAGCACACACATAGAATTCCAGAAAATATGCATTCCACCAACTTCGTCGATATTTTTTTCACGAGGTCCTATATAAAATATTAGAAGAACAAGTGCATTCCTATATTGGTACCTACGGTTAATATAAACTAAACTAAACAAACTAATTATGGGTCAGTTTGGTGGATACGGCGTATCAGTTTAGTGAATACGTCGTATTCAAAATCTGACAATAATGTTTTTTAAAGTGCAATAAAATAAAGACTGATAACGTCCAGACAATCAATACGCCGTATGGTATGGAGCGGATACGCCGTATTGGTGTTTGGGAAGACAGACTCAATAACAAAATTAAATAACAATCAGGGTTGTCTCCCGGGAAGCACTTTTATTTACAGCGAAGTCTTTAAGTTAGACTTGTCTTCAGCTTCCTTTTATTTGGTGCGCGTAACCTTCCATCCTTCGTCCTTTTTCTGAAAAATATCTTGATAGATTTTGGACATATTATTTTTGTTCTCTCCCAAATATCATACTCATAACTTCTTATAGCAATATATTCTTCATTGGGTCCAAGCGAGTATTGAATGGCTTCAAACTTTTCTGCTTTGCACCTTCTTTTGTTAGGTAGCTCTTTGATAGACTTGGATGTATTGCTATATTTACGCTTTGTCTGACTTTGTTTTTCAATATCACATACTTCATAGGCTTTGAAGAACGAATCAGTAGCAGTGTTGGACGGGTTTTCATATTTAGATTTCTTCAGTTCATTACTGATCCTGATCGAAAAACAATTAACCACGATAAATCTCGATTCCATTTCCTTCATCCAAGGCGTGCAATAATCACCTGTTTGAGTCCTTCCATCCATTTTCCTTTATGTTTTTTGAATGATTGTGATGTATCGTTTGATAAGAATTCAAAAGGATCAATCGCCCCAGTTCACTCCTCGTCTCAACATATGGGAGGCATGGCGGTTCTTTATCCGTATTGATTTCTGAGGATTGAATCTATAAAGAAAAAGAATTTCTCAACAAGTTCCTCCCAAGTGGTGATTTCCTCACTAATCCACCATTCTTTAGCATCATCGGCCAACGAGAGAGGAAAGACTTTCATTCACAGTTGATGGGAATCCATGTCGGGAACGTAAATCAAATTAACCATTTTAAGTACCTTAACAATGTGATCTACCACGTCTTCAACTGTACGAAACCATGATATAACATCCTTCCTTATATTCCACCAAAAAGGATTCCCTTGCTGAGTTCAATGTTTTAATGTCGCACTGGTGATAAAACGATTTGATAATCCGTTGGTTAGCTTTTTTTGACCAAGTTAATCAGATAAATGGTATCACCCATTACCTTCTTTTAATTCCTTCTAGGCAGCATCAACTAGCTCTGATAAGTACTTTCTGTAACACAGGTAAAAATATCAGCAGGATTTGCTCTGAAGAAAGATAGAAAAAATTTAGCACGAAAAATCAAATAGGAAAACTAAGATTTTAGTTTCTGTTCCAGACGATCGATACGTCGTATCCAAAAGAAGTGGATACGCCGTATTAATCTATTGTAAAAATACGCTGTAATGTGACAGATAACTGTAAACCGCCGTATCCCATATGAAGTTTAAAACTCCGTATTCAACTATCGACCAAAACAGTGTATTTAAAGAAAAACAATTAAATACCAAACAATTTAAACACCAATATATACAATCAAACAATTACGACAAATCTAACAAAAATTACCTAATAACCAAATGGAAACATCTAATCTAAAATACACTAATCCTAATGGTTAGATAAAATCTAATGTTAAAACCCAAAATACAACAAAAAATCAAGATTAAATATTTCCACTCCCCGACATCGGTCGGGCTCAAAAACTTGATGTGTCATTAGTGTGGTGTATATTTTTTATTGATTCATAGTTATTAAATTTAAAATTTAGCCGGACAAAACCAAGAAACAACACTGTAAACGGCAGTATAGCCCTATCGGATAGTATTTTCGTGATAAGTATGGTGTCTGAACACGTTTAAGCGATGTTAAATCCTTTCAAAATGTAAATAAAAATCTTGGTTAACTAATTTCTATGTATGAAGTCTACTCTATATCTAAACCTATGTTAAACCTATGTCATCTTAAATCCTAAATACAAACAAAAAGGGTGATATCAGTTATAGAGGACTGGCTCGGTTTTAGATGGAGACTTGACAATCGATTCAAAGGCACTATTAACCCACGCAAGCTAATTAACAAAAGATAAAAGAGTCGGTTGAACATGTAATATAAGAAAAATGGATATTCAACCATTATAATTCAGATATAAAGTAGGTTTGTATTATATAGTATGCAAATGAATTTCTTGCCTATCGAGTTGCATATCATTCTTACGTATTTAGGCGTTACATCATCCTAAGACCTAGACACATTAATTCTGTCATAATTAAAGCATCCGCATAAAGCATCCTTATTTGCTGATTATAATCTATCTTAGGGATTAAAGCAATGGTGATCTTGTGTGTAAACCCCTATGCTCATAAAGACATTACCACACACTTACCAGCTTGAATGTAATTTTATACACCAATAGTCTACGTGTCCAACTATCCAATGGAATCAGAACATTACTTGATGAAATTATCTAGGTCACCGCTAGTCAAAGAGCGATCAATAAACCATTGGTGCAGTATCTAATTAACTATTAAGGCCTGAGCGTATCCTAGACACAGACTATAGAGGATAATATTTTATGTGAACTATAGTTCAAGATGTATAAATCACTATATGAGAGATAATCCCAACACCTAAGATTCTACTTGGTCCCTGCTTCTCTAGGATCCATTGACATGATAAGTGTCGCAATACAAAAGCGCGTAAACAAGTATAAATTGATAAACATAAACAAGCATACAATGATAAATCAAGAAATCGAGATAAACAAATACTAAACATTTAGATCTTCATAATAATGGCTAATACCCGAAGGTATTGGCCTTCAAAAGTCATAATAAATACAAGAGCAATTATTTAGCCAAGGTAAACTAACCGAGTTGACGAATGATACCAAAAACTGAACGATTACTAAAGTATATGGAATTACACGTTGTCTCCTATGGAATTGATAACTTTGCTCGACCTCTTCTGCTCTTTTTCTCCTCTGAAAATCGACTTTTATGGTTTACGTATAGAGAATATGATTTAGCACACTGAAAATTCATTTTTGAGTTTTCTATTTATAAGGTCTAGAAGTCGGTTGGATACGGCATATCCAAGTGTTGGATACGGCGTATTAGGGATTTCTTGGAGTAGGTACCACGCTTGATATCTTCCAGAATATTTATATACTATATCTTGAATACGGCGTATTGAGTCTCTCTGGATACGGCGTATTGGGCTTATTCTTATGTGGTCTTTGGTGAGTGCAGGCACAGATACGCCGTATCTTCTTTGATGGATACGGCGTGTTGGTCTTCAGAATAGTAATCTTTAAAATATCTTCATTTAAGCTCCAGAATGCGCGCCTTTTGCTATCTTTCACCAATTACTCCATAATTACTGCAATTCTCAAATATAAACGATTAAGTAATAATTCTTTGAAATAACTATACAAAATGGGTTAATAACATGGGATAAATAATGCTATAAAATAGACGTTATTTGATGTCATCAGTTATGGACTAAAATCTTTGTAATTTGAACAATGAACAAGTGAAGCTTCAGGCTTATGTAACAAACAATTTGCTAAATCTAATGTATCGGTTTTAAACGACTCTTTTAATAGTCGTTCTTATATATATCTTGTGCTATTGATCTATGAAGTAACACTCTCAACCCATATTCCGCTGCGACCCAATTTGGGGGTGTTACAAGAGTCACATAATTGACCCACTAAAAATAAATTGTGTCCAAGCCCCTCTACATAATAAACCCTGGAAATTATTACATTTCCTATCTGATAATCATCGTACCCCATTATTGTTGCAACTTGATCATTTCCAAATCTAACAATTCCCATAAACTTGCTGACAAAATTGATGAGCTGAGAGCGTTGTCCTATCATATGTTTGGAGCAACCCGAATCCAAGTATCGAAGGACGATCTGTTCGACCTGTATTGGAAATGGGAAGAAGATGGAGAGTTTGGAACACTGGATCCCTAGTTTTTATTGGGTTCCTAGTTGTTGGAATGCCTAGATTCTTCAATCCTAGGTTTACTACTCGAACTCCCAGTTTTTGTTTCATTGGGTTTCCCTTGAGATACGCTACTAGGTGGTGTTTTCGTAATTAATTTTGTTTGAACTGGTTTCCCAAGAGGCACTATTTTAGTGGAAGTGATTCTAGTTAAAGGGTACTTAGTTCCATATATAGTGAAAGTCCTTCCTGTGGGTAATAATCTGTGTCCAACATTAGTAAACACTTTACCTGTAGGTTTCCATTTATTCTTTATATTGCTCTTAACAGACTTAGCACTAGTACACGAATTCACATCATTCAAATAATCAACAACACACATATCATGATTTGCTAAAAATATACATTCATTGGATGTAGAACACACAAATTTAGAATTCGCATTTAACACAACATGCTTAACATTTACATTACAGATACAAACACAATTCATGTTATTCAAACTAGACTTAACATTCCTAGGGTGGTCTTCTACTTCTTTATTCTTCATGTTGCTACTTGATGTTCGTGAGATCCTATTGTTCCTTGTATTGCTCCTAGGATTTGATCCGCTAGCATTAGTAGAACTTTTTACTCTTGTAGAAGGCAACAAAGGTCTTTAGTATTCTGATTACTATGTGCTTCTTCTTGTTTTTGTGTGTTACTTGTTGATGAACTAGGCTCTGCAAACCTAACTTGCTTGTTCTTGTTCATTGGTGTGACAACAACCAATTTCTCACTTGTAATTCGGAAACTAGGGCATGTAGCACTAACATATACTAGCAACTCTTGAATTTGTGTTGTAAACTTACAAGCATAGTCTAAAGCATTATCTAAAGGTTGCAAAGCTCTAGCTTGTTCTACAATCTCACAGAGTGTGTCAGCATGTTCCTAAGTTTAGGAGAAAGTGGTGGCAAATTTACTTTGAACATCCCTAAACAGTTGAATTATTGATTGGTACAGTACAATCAGACACATTTTTCCTTTCAACTTAGCAATGTGGTCTTTAAAGTTGCTTATTGTTGTAATTTTCTTTTGTAACTGAGCTTTCAATTCATTTATTTCAAAGAATTCCTAAAATTTAAGAGCGTCCTGATTATTACATGGTCTATCATTTTGAAAACTTTCTTTACTTTGTTGTACTTTTATTTCAAGAGAAATGCAACGGTTTTCAAGTCTTGAAAATCAGTTTGAACGTTCATTTTAAACAGTTTTTTCAACCATATCTTTCTTTTTTGAAAGCTCGGCCTCTAGTTCCAAAAACCTACTGTACTCATTAATATAACTTTGTTCTATTTCAGCATATTTAACAAGATCATCATAAGAATGCATAGCAGTACATACAATATCTTGAGAAATGATTTGTTCCAACAATAGATCATTTTTTTATAAAAGCTCTTTCTTTTGAATCTCAAAATACTGTCTATCTATAGAACATTGTTTAACCTCGGTTTCTATTTGTTGAAAAATTGCTTTCATTTCACAAACCTCTCTATAAAGACCTAATTTAAAATCTGCAAAGGATTCTCTTAGAGATTTAACAATTGGAATAACATCTTTTTCAAAATCTCCTTTAATGTGTTTAAATCCCGAAGTCCCTTCATTCTGCCCAGTTACTTTAGTTCTAACTTTTTTCACTTTTTCAAAATTGTCAAGATGACTTTTTTCTTTCAAAATATTTTGTTTGACCATACTAGTAGTTGGAAGTTGAAGAGGAATATCATTTTGAACTGGTTTCGGTTGAACCGGTGGTTGTTCAGAAACTGTTTTTGAAATTGGTAACCAAAAGGCTTGTTCTGCAGATAGTTCTTTTTGAGGAACAAAATGGTCATACAATTTATTTAGTGAAGCATAACCTATGGGTGTGATTTTTACTCTTTTCTTTTTCACAATCGGATCATTTTGTATCTCATTCATTTTTAGCCTAGTTGTTTCAGCTAAATCTAAAGTTTCTTCAGAATCAATTATGTAACGTCCGAGAATTTTCGGAATTTTAAAGGAGATATAAGTTATTCCTAGGTTGATTTATCAAAAACGAGCAGCTAAACCACGTTTTCACAACTCGGACTCTAAAGCAATTTGATGTAAAACGACATTCCTGTCAACTTTTTAGTTTTGAG
>BQNB010092922.1:0-26494 GCA_026074375.1 Tanacetum coccineum
TAGGTTTATTAACGATTTTTCCATGATATCTAGACCCATGACTCAACTATTACTAAAAGACGTGAAGTTTGGTTTATCTGATGATTGCGAAAAGGCATTTAATATTTTAAAAGAAAAATTAACCACCGCGCATATTATAATATCTCCCGATTGGAATATACCTTTTGAGCTAATGTGCGATGCTAGTGACTTTGTGGTAGGAGTTGTTTTAGGACAGCGTGTCGATGGGAAGTTTAAACCAATTTATTATGCTAGAAAAACGTTAAATAATGCTCAAGAACATTATACCACTACTGAAAAAGAACTTCTTGTAGTTGTTTTCGCCTTTGATAAATTCCGTCCTTATCTTATTTTATTAAAAACTATGGTTTACACTGATCATTCTGCTTTGAAGTACTTGTTTAATAAACAATGCTAAGCCTAGACTTATATGATGGGTTCTGCTACTACAAGGGTTTAATATAGAAATTAAAGACAAAAAGGGCAGAAAATCTTATCGCGGATCACTTGTCTAGATTAGAGAATCCTCACATGGAGGTATTAACTGAGAGGGAAATTGCTGATGAATTCCCTGGCAAGCACTTAGAGAATTCCTTTTTATATTGTCATTTTATAAGTATGATAGGCATAAGACCAGATTACATATTGGCCAATTGGCGAAGGCTACTTCTGCTAAACTTAAGACTCAATATTTAAGCTAGATAAGTGATTAATCAAAACAGTTGTAGATGAAAAACATTAACTACTGAGTGATCGCATGCTGTTTATGTCCAAAGCAGATTATATCGTTCTTTATTATTAACAAAAACATTCACAACTATGCATGCCTAAAAGTAACTATAACCTTTTAAATCCTAAACCTGTTATGTCCAGTTATATAAAAAATTACTCAGATTGATGCATGGTTCTTTTTTTAGCCTTAACATACTGACATGCTTCTATTATATGTGAAATTCATAAACCATTTACATACTTCTTTACTAGATACATGTTTTGTCCTTACATTTAAACTCATGCATAAACATGTTACGTATGATTTTGAGTTTCATATACACCAACCTACATCTTTTTAAACATGCACTCAAGATCCATCATTCATGGTGATTTATTAACATCTTACTGCAATATTTGCTGTTTATGATTTGTAGTTTTAATAGAATACCTCCATGCAATGCGATTAGGGTCGAAACGAAACGAACACGACATTAAAATAAAACAAGAATACGATCGACAAATTAAACCTACGTTCGAACGAAATTTAATCCCGAAACCCCCTTACCCAAACTCGAACAAAACTTTAATCCGCAACCCTTCAACCAAACTAGAACCAAAACCACGAAACAAACACAACACGGAAGACGAACACAATCTGCAAAGCACGATCAAACACAAACTAATTGGGTTTTGGGCTAGCCTGCAACTCTTTGTATCTTTGCAAAAAGAAAAACTAGGTTTGGAACTTGATCAGGTTTGTTTAGAGACCACGAAGATGATAAGTATAGAAGTGATTATATAAGTGGAGCGTACAAGTGATTACACGATATGACCTGGGATTTTGATGAGGTATTTGACGGTATCCTTCTGACTAGTTGAGACGTGGGTTTTAAACTCATTCTAATCTACAATTCTTAGCAATTAGTAGTTAAAATGACAAATGATTTCTTAAGGCATCCACCATGTAAGTTTCATTAAAATGTATAAAACTTATATAAAGCTTTATCTTTTATATTAATCATAGGTTTCATATACATGTGGAACCTCTTCATAATTTTATGCCAATGTAAATTGTTTGTTAAATGGCCAAGCAAGATTTATAAACACCAAAAGAAAGAGAGGGGTCCCCAAGGTGGGAATTACAGACACCGATCAAGAAACGAAAGAAAACAAAGAAAACACCAAAAACCACCTAACACTACAAAAAAGCAGCCATGAAAAGCAAAATTTAAACAACCCTCCCCACAACTCTTCTCGGGTTACTGACCCATCTACTCCAGTCAAAGCCTAAACGAGATCAACGATTTGATATCCACAAAAGAGATAGAACCTGAATTTGAGAGAAGATATATTCATTCCTTATACTTTCTTTTTTATCACTTAACGCGTGAACGATTCGGTTCTTCCATCTCTAAACAACCTATAAGGTAACAAAACGAACTCCATGAAAAGCTTGGACAACCCATTTGTTTCCAAAATTATTAGGAAGATAATTTAATACATGTGCTATTATAAATTATTTAAAGAGTTGTAAAAAATTATACATAATAAACATAAGTTTGCAACATCAAAATGTTTATAAATTAATGATTCGCAAGCTTATAAACTTATATAAAATTTCACTATTATGGATGTTATTAGAACATCCAATATGTTAAACCTTTTACAGGTTTTTAATTTGGTCACATCATTAACACATAAACCTTTTAGGCAACACGGTATGGAGGTAAACTCACACGGTGAGTTCCAAAGTCACATTTCATTTGTTATTTCACCTATTAAAACTCACGCGTGAGTTAGGGATTTTTGAGGAGAGAGTGGTGAGTAACTATTGTGGGCCCTCTTATTTTCATTTAATGTATTTTATTTTGGTTGTGAGTGTGCGTGAGTATTTAGTGAGGTATATTTTATATAAAGTGGGTATTTTAATGAAAGGTGAGTTATGATTGCTATAAGGTTGGACGGTAAAGGAACAAACTCACCTAGGTGAGTTTCCAAGTCGCGCGCGACTTCTTTCTCACCCCCAAAACTCACCTTGATTTTCATGCATTTGCAGTGAGTAACTCACATAGGTGAGTTACAAACAAAGTGGGCCCCTCTCTTTTTTATTTAATATTTATTTGGTTGTGTGTGTGGGGGGTATTTAGTGGGGTATATTTTATGAAAATGATTTGTAGGCCTAAGTAGTGCGCCTAAAAATAGACCTACAATTTGATGGAATTGAAAATTTGATTGGTGAATATGAAGAGAGAGAATGAGTGTTTAACACTTGTCAAAATGTGAATGGATTATGCCTATTTGTAGATCTATTATGTAGGCCTATATATCATAACTCATATTTTATATAAGGGAATTGATTTGCACACATTGAGATTTGATTGGGACACTCCAATCTCTGCATTGGATATTTGTATAGTTTTTAAGATTGTGCTTTATTTGTTTGTACATTGAGTGTGCAAATCAAATGTTGGAGTGTGCAAATCATCATCCTTTATATAAAGTGAGTATTTTAATGAAATGTGAGTTGGTATTACGGTTGAAAGGTGAGTCGTAGTGAGTTTTAAAGTTGAAGAGAGAAAGTTGATGCGGCGTTGACGTGTTAAGTGAGTTTGGATGCCTTATATCATCCAGCCTTACGGTTGAAATGTGAGTTGTAGTGAGTTTTAAACTTGAAAAGAGAAAGTTGATGTGACGCTGACGTGGAAGGTGAGTTTCACCTCACCATACCATCCGGCCTTAAATATATACACCTATTTTCACTATAAATAAATTTGTTAAAGCTTTATAAATATATCACATAACTCAAATACATTAAATTATAAAAAAAATGATTAAGGTATTGGTGGATCTCATGTCATGTAAGCGTGATATAGATGATGTCCACTATAATCAACAATAACAATATTATGAACCTTCTTATAAATCTTTTCTATAAACCACTCTAGTGGAAATATGAATCACTTACGTTAATATGTTTTTTTTTTGTATTTCAACATAATTCCCAATAATTGTTATGTGTACGCAAAAACGAAAAGCAACCCTAAAGACCATACACGATTTTATATCTCTTCCTAAAATACAAAATCTTTACCAAGTTAGAAAAAGTCAAGATTATTATCACTTACCTTTTAACAAGCGCCTTTAAAATTTTAAACTTAAATAATCATTACTCCAAAAGATTTGACCTAATTCTCAACTTCAAATATAACACCACTGAGAACAAATCACATCAAACCTTAAAACCACTTAAACACACACTCGTGAAGAACACACACAAACGATCAATATGAAGGTAAATGTCATAAGTGATATCTTTTTGGTTTCTTTACGTTATTTTTGACATTATTCATGCTAAAACTAATCAAAAAATTATTCAGGCTACTAGCAGTTCAAGAAAACGTAACAGGAAGGGAAAGGTTGTGAACAAAAAACCAAACAACTTGCTTGACCTCAACATTATTCACATCGACGATAACTCAGATGACGAGGTTGTTGTTACTGATTAACTGTAACATGTTACTTGAAGCGGAGAAAATAGTTATTATGTTCTACATATATTAATAAGTTTCGTGCGTGTAGGGTATGTTGGATCGGGGTAGAAACTTGAAAATTAGAAAACATTCCAATGAAGATGACAGTTTATACGGACTTGTAGTAGTAAAACAAGAACAGCAATTGCAAAATAAGGTATGCTTTATTA
Source organism: Tanacetum coccineum (assembly GCA_026074375.1). Classification (NCBI taxonomy): domain Eukaryota; kingdom Viridiplantae; phylum Streptophyta; class Magnoliopsida; order Asterales; family Asteraceae; genus Tanacetum; species Tanacetum coccineum. Next base: position 4,415 of record BQNB010092922.1, read on the forward strand.
TATTTTTCTTATTATTATAAGAACATCTTATAAACTTTACATAAATTTTGGTTAACATGATTTAATAGTTTTTATAGGGTACTATTTTTGTGTATTAAAGTTAGAAAAAAATTTGGTTTGAAATTAAACTATGGAGTTTTTTGTGTATTAAAGAAATTAAACTATGAAGTTAGAAATTAAACTATTTTAGGTTAAATTAAGTGTACGTATACTATTTAGTTTGGTAGATGCCTGTAATATTTCTTTGATGTTAAAAAACATGAATATCATCTGCATACTTTTGATCATGATCATGAACAACATTTTTATTTCAAGTTATGCTTATAATTAAATGGCATTAACTAAATAGTTATACATTTTTTGTTTGTTATACATAAACAGGAAGATGAATCACGTATTGGGTTGACATATAAGTCCGCAAAGGAGCATGTGACGGAAATACGGAAGACTAAGTTCTCGATTGGCGGAGAACCGAATCCATTAACTGAGGATCTTCATCAGGCTGTTAAAAATCTGTCTGCTGAGCTTTATGCAAAAGATGTTCATTGTTTCATGGAACTAATCCAGGTATTTTTGTGATTAAAAGTGTCACTAGTTATTACCAAATCCTTCCCTTCATCTTGTGTCACTATAATTGCAATATATATGGTCCTTGAATGACTTTTTGAACTCAACTAAGCGGAATTTAGGGGAAATCATTTGTTCTAAGACTGATCAAATTTTATAAAACAGTTTATGTTCTTTGTAAAAGGAAGAAAAACAGCAAGATCAGCCCATTCTAAACATGGAAATATTGTTTATCAATACTTTAATGACAAGAACTAAAACATTTTTAGGTCAAAACATTTGAATACAATTTCAGAATCACAAAAGTAAAAACTTACAAACACAATCCTAGCACATAGCAAGTGGAACCATAAAGTCAGTAAACTAGTAACATGTTTTTGGACAATGGTCGTATGAACAATATAATCTGAACATATGCATTGCATAGCAGTTCAAAAAATTGAATGTTTTATGTTTTTAGTATTTAATTTATAGGAAAATATCCCAAACAGCAGGCTTATATTTTGTTAAAGAGTTATGAAGTGATCTTTCAGCTTTTATTAAATATAATGTCATTTTGTAGTGTTTTTTTTACAAGTATGAAGTGTTTAACGAATCAAAGATGTATTGTGAAATTTCTTTTCTAAGTTGTATTTTAATCTTATCAATCGTTTCTCCACAGAATGCTGAGGATAACGAGTATCCGGAAGGAGTCAATCCGTCACTGGAGTTTGTGATTACGTCAAAGGACATAACAAACACTGGAGCTCCTGCCACTTTGTTAGTTTTCAACAATGAGAAAGGGTTTTCTAGTAAGAATATTGATTCCATTTGTAGCGTGGGCCGTTCTACAAAGAAAGGGCTCCGTGGGCATGGTTATATAGGGGAAAAAGGTATGCACTTCTCATTTTAATCTAATTATTCATCGTTGACTCCTTAGTTCATTTTCATGTCTCAAATATCTATTAGATTAAGTTTTCATTACCTGAAAGCTAGTCACTTAGTAATGCTGAAATTTTGTATTCCTGATTGATGACTGTGTGAATCCTAAACTTTATAAGCAAATCTTGCTAGTTGATCATTTCCCAACCACTAGTCAATAACCGATACTCCTAACAAGTCGTGAAATTGTATATTGAAATTAATATATTTTTATAAAGATCAACACAATAATAAAAACACTCACGTACAAACAGAAATTAGAAAGATAAAACTTGTTTGTTTCATTAACCTAGCCAGCACACAAGACCTTAAATAATTTATGTGTTTAATGATATCAAGTATTGGTTATATTAGTATAGAACATTACAAAGATTATTAAAAAATGACATCAAGTAGGATCTTGAAGATCCTGATTTCTACGATCTTGAACGATCGCGCTCTTGCAAAGACAAACGATCGTAAGTAGGACCCTAGACCTTGAAAACCTTGTATCATCGTTGACCTACCTTAGTTGTTCATTTTCATGGGTCTTAAATATCTATTAGAATGAAGTTTTACGTAACCTGAAAGCATAGTCACGAGACAGTCACGCTTAAAGCACTTGTATTCCTGATTGATGCTTGTGTTAATCCTACAACTTTATAATCTACAAATCATGCTAGTTGTAGATCATAGCCTAAAACCAACTATAGTCAATAACCGATACTACCTAACAAAGGCTGAAATGGTATATTGAACTAATATATTCAAAAAGATCAACTCTAGATATACTAAACATTTGTGTACAAACAAGAAATTAGAAAGATAAAAAACTGTTGTTTCATCAACGGAACAGCACACAAGACCTTAGAATTGACCAAAAAGCTTATCAATCTATGTAATCGTTCATCATATGGAGAAAGTTTATCGCTAAATAAAGTGACTTAGTGTACCATTTTTATCAACTAAAATCTTATTAGTTTTAATTAATCTATATAGAGTTAGAATTGAAGAAGGCCATGAAATATCCACATTCTTTTTAAAGTGTTTTCTACCGAAAATTTTAGTTACATATGAAACATTTAACCATGAGATGGTCTCTTATAACTTGGATTAATATTGATATTATATAGCATAGCTTAAGCTAACAAAGAAGAAAAGAATACGCACATGTATATATGCAACACAAATACATGTTTTTACTCTGAATGTGTATGTGTGTTCTAGAAATGTTTCCTTTGTGCAAATATAGTTTAGATTTACTTGCATTTGGTGTCTTAAGTGTGCTAAATTGGAACCCCAGCACTTATATTTATTCAGTTTAAAATTTTATATGTAAATCATTACGGTTTATGATATAATTAAATCTGTATTCAAGGAATCGGGTTCAGAGTTGTGTTTATGATAACATCTCAGGGCATTAACATTTTTAGCAACGGTTATCAGATAAGGTTTAACGACAAACCTTGTGAGCATTGCAATGTTGGATATATTGTTCCTGAATGGGTTGAGGATGACACAGTTCTATCTGCCATTAAAGGTGTATATGGCTCTGCTACCAATCTTCCTACCACAACTCTAGTGTTGCCTTTAAAACCAGAAAAGGTCATGCCAGTGAAAAAGCAGCTTTCAAGTGTCCATCCTGAAGCTCTTTTGTTTCTTTCAAAGATAAAGCGGCTTTCTGTTAAAATGATGATCCTAGTCTTAACACAGTGAGTGCAATTTCGATCTCTAGCGAGACCAACTTTGTTACTTCAAAGAGCATGTGGAAACAAAGATTTCCCGTGAAACAGGAAAATAAAGTCGATACTAGACAGGAAGTAGAGGAATGGATAACACACAGGGCTATCCCAATTGTGCAAAATCCTAAGAATCATCAAGCATTCCTGGTATTTACGCGTTTTTACCAACTGATACAGAAACACACTTTCCATTCATTATTCAAGCTGATTTTATTTTGGCCTCATCAAGGGAGAATATCCTCTGGGACAACAAATGGAACCAAGGGATTCTTAATTGTGTGCCTGATGCGTTTTTGAATGCATTTACCTCGTTGGTGAAGTCTACAGAAAATGCTCCTGTTTCTAGCCTCGCAAATATGTTTTGGTTCTTACCTTTCATAACCTCGAATTTACGTCATCAACAACTGAGCCGTGTCCGCCGGGCAATTCAAGTTAAGCTAAAGGATCATCCCATGTGAGTCCTACACAGGTCAGAAGATGTTCCGTAAACCCAATGAAGTTGGTAGGCTGAAGCCTAAGTTTTGGACCATATTGAACAATGCAAGGAGGCAAAATGTCAGTTTACATAATATTTCCTCTCATGGAACCTTTATTCTTAATTCTTCATTTGATAAAGAGGAGTACAATGACATTCTGAAGTTTTTGGAGATTAAATATGTAGATGATGAATGGTATGCAAAATGCATTTCTGGTAGTAATCTTGTAATGGGCGTCTCAGAGGATGTTTATTCAGAGCTTCTGGTATTCATAGCAGAAAATTGGGAGTCATTTCAAACGACCAACATCAGTAACATACCAATCATAAAATATGTCGGGATGGATAGGAAGGTTAATTTATTTAAAATGAGCTTATGTGCAAATTTACTTTTTGCTGAGAGATCTTATCATCTTTCATGGATGACTAACTGGAACACAGAGTTTCAATGGTCAACTCGTAAATTTTTTATGCCAAAAGCGACACAAGAAGCTATTGAATCGTGTTCAAATGATCAGAAACCTATAAAGAAGTGGCTTAATGAAGAGTTGAAGGTTAATTTTGTTAGTATCTACGAATATGCTGAGGATTTAGGCCTTTCACTTGATGCTGACCATAACCTCGTTGTTACTTATGCACATTTCCTTTGCAACTCCTTAGAAAGAAATTATTTATATAAGGATCAGGTTCAAGCTTTGTGTAGTAAAATGCCTATTGTTGATAACTATGGGAAAATTGTCAAAAGCAGAAATGGTGTTCTTGTACCTGCGAATGGAAGCAATTGGGTGAAGTTGATTGGTTCAAATCTTTGGATGCAGGATAATTATGTTGAGCTGGGAGAGGACTATACTCGTTGTTTGTCCTATTGTGGCAATAAAACACGAGACATTGTTCAGTTTCTTGAAAATTATGTTAAAGCTTATGATATCCCTCGTTTATCTCCACCTAATGCTGCTGTTCCTACTATGTCATCCCCTCTAACTCAGCCAAATACTTTTTTGCTCTTAGACTGGCTTAAGAAGTTAAACACAGCCAAGACCAGTTTGCCTGAAGAGTTTTTGTCATCGATTAGAAATGGAAGTTGGTTGAAGATATCTTTGAGCGGTTGTCCGGGTTACCGACCACCTTCAGAGTCTTTTATGCTTGATACATCAATTGGTCCTCTTCTTCAGAATGGATCCGTGCTTGTTGATATCCCATTGGTTGATGAGAAGTTTTATGGTGATGAGATAAGGCAATACAAAGATGAGTTGCGAACAATTGGTGTTCGTTTTGAGAATAAAGAAGCTTGTGAATTTATAGGTTCACGTCTCATGTCCCTTTCAGTTTCCTCAAAGCTTACTAAAGACAATGTTATTTCAATGCTGAAGTTTATTCGGTATCTGGGTATTAATCTTGCATTGAGTGAAGACTTCGTGAACAGTATCAAAGAAGGAAAATGGCTTAAAACGCAACGAGGTTATATGGCTCCAACCAACTCTGTTATGTTCACTCATGAATGGAAAGATGCTTCACAAATAAGTGATCTTCCTTTCATTGATCAAGTTTATTATGGCAAAGAAATACATCCTTTCAAAAAAGAACTTGAACAACTTGGTGTGGCAATATCTTTTGATGACAAGTGTTACCAGCTTGTTTCCGAGAACATCAAGTCCAAGTATTTATTGAATTCTTTGTCGTCTGGGGCCTTTTTACTGATATTAAGGTGCTTACAGAAATCAGAAAATTCAGATAAGTTGGTGCAAGCGGTTAAAGACACAAATTGCTTGAAGACAAACATGGGCTACAAATGCCCATCTGAATGTTTTTTGTTGAATCCAGAATCTGAGTGGGGTTGTCTTCTACACGTCTTTGGATCATCCCCGGTTCTTGATGAAAGGTTTTATGGAAGTTCAATTAAATCAATGTCGGTTGAATTAAAAAAAATTGGTGTTATGATGGATTTTGAGGACACTGCAAAAGAGTTTGCTCGCATTTTTAAAGAAAAGGTGTCATCATCTTCTATCACAAAAGAATTTTTTTTTTCCTTTCTTGAATGTTTAAGAAAGTTGAAGAAAAACAAGGTGAATCTTCCTAAAGAACTCAAGGACTGCTTACACAAAGAAAAATGGCTAAGAACAAAGCTTGGTGATTACAGATCACCAAATGAGTGCATTCTTTTTAGTTCAGATCATTGGTTACCCATTTCTAATGTTTCGATGCTTCCATTCATTGATGACAGTAAAAACTTTTATGGGAGTGAGATATATTATTATCAAGCGGAGTTAAAGCAGTTAGGTGTAACTACTGATTTCAAAGATGGTCCAAAGTTTGTAGCTGATGGCCTTTGCTTACCTCAGGATGGCAGAAGAATTACTCGTGTAAGTGTTTACTCTTTGCTCGATTCCGTTAAGATGCTTCAAGAAAAGAAAGCAGTAGTTCTGGCTAAATTTCTAGATAATCTGTCTCAGAAAAAGTGGATCAAAACCAAATTCGGATACAAACGCCCGGATGAGTGCTTGTTATTCGTTTCTGATTGGAAACCTTACTTAAAACTTGGTGACGGTCCGTTCATCGATGAAGAATTTTACGGATCTGAAATTGGATCTTACAAAGAGGTGCTTAATAGTTTAGGAGTTATAACTGATGTTAAGATGGGATGCAAGCTGATTAGTAGTTACCTCAACTCTCTTTCCGAATTTGAAAGCATTAAACGAGTCTACATTTACTTGTCTGAATTTAAATGGGATCCTGCTGATGATGAGAATAAAAGGATCTGGATACCAAGAGGGACCAAAAACGGAGAGTGGGTAACACCACAAAAATGTGTTATTTGGGATAAAAAAAACCTTTTTGAGTTTGAGGTGAATGTTTTGTCCAGTTTCAACTATGATGAGAAAATTCTTTCCTTTTTTGCTAATGTTTTTAAAGTGAAAGATCATCCTTCTGTTGACGATTACTGCAAGCTATGGAAGGTATGGGAAAGCTCGGGACGTAAGATAAAAAATACCAAATGTCGTTCCTTTTGGGAGTTTGTTGCTGAAAGTTGGGACTCAGAGACAGAAGATACTTTCGTTAAGAACATATCAAAACTTCCTGTTCGAGATCCTAATTCTGATGAAATTTTGTTGATTAAAAAGAGTGATGTTTTCATTGATGATGATCTTTATTTAATGGACCTCTTTCATAGATCATCACATCCCACATTCGCATGGTATCCTCAGCCTGGCATGAGTTCTCTATCCCGTACTAAGCTTGTTGATATCTTCACCAAAATCGGGGTTCGTACTTTATCTGAATCTGCTCAGAAAAACGTATGTGATGTTGATCTTACTAAATTCCAGCAAGTACATCCAAAAGATGATATTATCAAAAAGGGGTTGTTTAAACTCATTCTAGGATTTCTTGCTGATCCGAAGTTAAAATTCGAAGCAGAAAGGAGACAGGGAGCTGTTAGCCGGCTACTTAAAATTCAAGCGTATAAGACATCAGAACCCATGAGGGTGCAATATGGTTTAAAATTATCTTCTGGAGACATGGTTAATGTTGAAGCAAGGCTAATGATACGTTGGGACAAGAAGAATAGTCGTATATTCTTTGTTCGGAATATGGAAAAATCTTGCGGTCGTAAGATGGAATATGCCTCTAATTTTGGTGAAGTAATAGCCGACGGGGTGTTGGGGAAGAATGAAGAACTTGTACCACATCTATCTGAACTAATAAGGTTGGGTCACCTTGTGGATTTTGAAGAGGAAGAAGTGGATTTCCTCCTGAAGAAAAAGAATCTTCAAATCTTTAAGGAGGACGAAGACTACCTTTCTTCCACATTTTTGTCACAATAGGTATGTCATATCTGATACTGTTCTTTCATATGATTATTATTTCTTTATAAAAAGTTTGGATAGTACTTGTACCAATTTCTCCTAATTACCGTATTAAATGTGATTTTTTTTCTTTCTGTGTTTCATGTTATGCATGATAAAGGAGTAGAGAAATAAAGAGAGTGATTAGATGGTTATGGAGTTAATTAGTTTTTACATGTTGGTATGATACTTACACATTAACCTTTAATTCTACCACTATATGTTTTTTAAGTTAATTTTATTTAGGTATTCTCTCATTCATATTGTGCACTAACTTAATGCCTTTCTACCTGTTTACAGATGATACTTCATTACTGGGAATTTGGCTACTTTTTTTCTGTAAGCGTTATGAATTCTTGTTTTTGCCTAGGTAAGGTTAAGTTCAGTTATTTCACCTGAATATTCTCTTAACTAGGCATATATAATATCACAATTGGCCAATAAGAATGATTCATTGCCAAAAAAAGACTATCTTAACTGTCCTCGAGCCATGTACGGTATCACTCGAAAATTAGAAATAAAAGATTCTATGTTTATGTGTACTTATTCTCTGAAAGTAATAAGTGTAATAAATAACTACTTGAATGATTGATTAAAAATAAGGCATTAAGATCTCGCCATTATTGATAGTACTCATGACGGCATATTATGTAGTTCATACCTCATAAATTATGTGAAGATTATATCCCTTAATATGAATGCTATTTTGGTTAAATTTTAACATCAACTAGGTTTCTATTGTCTCTGTGACAAGTCAATTCTGTTGGACTTAATTTTGTGAATTGTTTTTCTTCATAAGAGTTGTATTTGCAGGTGTTTTAGATAGACGCCAAGTGAACTTGATGACTGAAGCTAAAAGGTGGAAAGTTATTGCACAAACAAAGGCTTTAAAGATCCAGAAACAGATTTAAACACAGAGGGGATCATGATCATATTCTAGCGTTTTTCTTGCTTACTGGCTTTCTAAAGATATATCAGCGACTTTTATTTTATTTTTGAGTTTTCAAGTTATTATTTTTGTAGCCAGTGTTAAAAATTTCAGTATTATCTTTTTAGGATTGTTGCGTTTTGTTCATTCAGAGAATGAACTAAGTTTCTGAATTCCAGCCACATTGAAAACCTTAATTACTTATCAATGGCGTGATCTTAATGCCTTATTTTTAATCAATCATTCAAGAAGTTGTTTATTACACGGATATTACTTATTAATTCTGATTTTTATTGATTCCTAATCTATTGTTTCAAACTGGTTTTGATGGTTTCTTACGTGTTTGCAATTATTTTCTCAGAAAGTAGAGCATGTGCAACCTTTCAGTCACATATATGTTTGAATCAATAAAATCATCCTATTTGGTTATACATGTGAGCTAATGGTTATGAAATAAAGAAGAAAATGTAATAATCATTTTTTTTGAGACAAGCTCACAAGTCCAACTATTGAAGTGTGTTAAAAGAATAGTTGGAAAAACTTGCTAGACATGTTTTTGTGGTGAAGAAAAGTGAAGTTTACTTCTACAAACTAAGTCAAGTAACAAATGAAAAATAAGCAAACATGTTGAGTCAGAATCACCTACAATGGTTGACTAGCATGTTTTTCAATAGTTTACATTTATTTATTTCATGGCAATGCAATAGTTTTGACAATGTATTAGTAGCCAAATGCCCAAATGTACCAAATCAGTAAGCTGTCAAAGAAAATAAAGTGTTTCAAGTTTTTAAATAAAGAATATTTTTGCGTGATTTAAAATTTTGTTGAAATAAGTTTTCTGGACAATTTTAGTGACAGTAACATCTCATATGTCCAACATAAATTGGTATAAGAGCTTGTTTCAATCCATTGGGTTAGATGAGTTCAACAAAATTTATAAAGTAGTCATGGCACAACTATTGTCGTCCCAATTTTTGGTGGTAAAATTATGATTATTAGTGTTTCAAAATGGAGACTTTGTTTCATTCTTTATATGTGTTTGACTATGGCAAGAACAAACTGAAAACCCGGTGTTACACAAAAATACATTGATGAACAAATTAAAGATTTGAAGCAAAAGAGGAGCCGCAGTGCAGCTGTTATATAAGTATGATTCAACGGGTAGGCACACCATCAATCTTCCCAAAATACATACGTCTAAAAAAGGCGAAAGAAGCTTGGGAGGTACTCAAGCAAGAATTTTAAGAAAACGTAAAGTGAGAGCTATAAGACTACAAACTTTTAGCCGTGAATACGAGAATACAAAGATGAAAGAAAATGAGTCACTAAATGAACCGATTTGATTAGTTAAGTGAAAAGTTACGGTGATGAAACTGAAGACTAACACCTTGTTGAGAAAATTGTCATCAATAATTCCGAAATTTTTTATCCAATTATAATCGTCAAAAGATCCAAAAACTTCAAGTATTCATGATTTGCTAAGTTCTCTCAAGTAAATTGAGCAGCGATTGAGAGTGCATTTTAATCCAACTTGCAAGGAGATAAGAAACGGCCACCATAAAAATGATGGAAGGACTAAATCCGTTTTTGGAAGGACTTATGGATTGGTAATTCTCCTCTGTATCTTCGCTACAATAGACCTAAGTCGCACGGGGGACGGCGACGGGAACGGGGATGGAGACGGGTACGGGTACCGGGAAACGGCAACATCTTAAAATTCAAAAAACAGGTACAACGGGGAAACGTTTATGTGTGTTATATAATATATTAGTATACAACAAATTGTCTTTCAAAAAAATATTACATAATATTAAAAATCTAAAAAAATATTTCACAATATTTGGGGGGTGTTTGGGATTGCTTATCAAAAATAAACTATGCATTTTGAAAACGAATAATTAGATAATCAGCTGTTACAAAACGTGATTTTGAAATATGGTATTTGGATTTGATTATGCTCTTTGATATCGCAATAATCAGATAATGAGTGTTTGGCAAATCAGATTATCTCATGACTTGATAGGTTAAATGACCAAAATAGACATGTTCATCGTTGAGTTGTTTTATCTAACGTTTGTAACTCTTGAGTCTTGACAACATGTTAACACTTAATTAATCAATAAAAAAGTGGCACTTTTAAAACAACCATGACTAATGACTTACGAGTATGAGTTACATATTTGTTTATAGCTTATTGGGATTTTTATGATATTACATTTAGGGGTGAGCAGAAAAACCGAAAAAACCGAAAACCGAAACCGAACCGAAAATAACCGAAACGAACTAATAATCGAACCGAATTCGCCAAAACCGAACCGAACTACTAATTTGGTTCTCGGGTTGGATATGAGTTTGGCACTCCGAACTGAAAACCGAATTCATATAAATATATATATTTTTTATATACTTATATATACAAATACCATTAAAATGTTATCATAATATAAAAAAATACTTTTTATTTTAACAATATTTTTTTGTTTACTAAAAATCTATGTAATTATTATTTTTTTTAAATAGTGAAATTTGAGTTATTCGGGTCAACTCGAGGACCGAACCGAATTCGAATTCGGTTTTCGGTTCGGTTGAATTCTAGTTCGGTTCGGTTCGGTTTTCGAGTTGGCTCAAAAAAAATTTAACCGAACTAACCGAACCGAAATAACCGAATAACTCGATAACCGAACCGATTAACACCCCTAATTACATTATAGTTTTTGTATGATTGGGCCTTCATGATGAATTTAGAACTTTCCTTTAGAAACACTCTAGGGCTTCCCTTTCAGTTGTTCATTTCTTTGTCGCCTCACATCTGACGCAACAACAATAACATTTTTGCTTTTGTGGTTTTTGTATTCTCCTTTTCTCAGTGATTAAAGAATCTCCATTCCGAACATAATACGGAAACGTGATAAGAAGTTGCAGAAAGGGAAAATTATACACATGTGTCAAGGGGTAAATTCGTAATTGTGATAGGAGGTGATAACCGCGTTTGCAAAAAGTAAGTGGCAAGCTGCTTTTCAAAATCTGCGTTTTGGGAGGGTTGAAACGTAAATAATTGATCTTCAAGATTGCTTAGCCAAACACTTGAATCAGATCATCCACGTTTTTTAAACGTGATAAGCAGATAATAAGGGTAAAAACGCAGCCCCAAACACCCCCTTAATTAAATAAAACTAGCTAACGATTCTTTTAGAAAGATATACTCGATATAGTAAAAAAAAACTCACGATTAAGTTATATTAAACAAAAAATAAATATTTAGTCAAACAAATCCCACGTGATTGTGAGCAAGTGGACAGCTGGGCATACATAAAAAGGATAATACTTTGGAAACAATCAACAGTCAAGTGGACAACATTCAATACTTTGGAAGAAAAAGACAAAACTCAACTCAATACAAACTTTTTTACCATTCATCTTCTTCTAATCTCCATTCCTCTTCCTCCCACTTACATTCTTATTTCTTCTTCAAGATCGAACGGCAACATCTCGAACCAGGCAGTCCCTGCATAGGAAACGTGACTTTTTTGGCCGGAAACGTGACTTTTTTGGTCGGAAACGTTTCCCCAAACGTTTCCTAGATAAGGATCCGCGTACCATAATTGTAGAAACGTTTCCCCTTCTCTTGGGGAAGTTTCCCCGCGTTTCCCCGTTTCTCCGTGTTTCCGAAACGTCATACGGCATCCCGACGGCGTTTCCGTGCTTCCTAGCAATAGACTATTTCGACTTGATCAAGACAAAGATTGTTTGATTGTATTCACAACAAACAATGGTCTTGGAATTGGTCTAGAACATATTTGAGTGCTCGTAATTTGGCGTATCTTCACGATCTTCTCATTGAGATTAGCCAACTGGACATCGTTTCTAATTCAGATGCTTGCATTTGGACTCTCGCAAAAGATGGTGTCTTCTCTGAGTGGTACCCGTCAACATAATGATGCTCACATTCTGCCCTCTTTGGACTCTTCAACTCATTGGGACCCGTCAACATATTGATGCTCACATTCTGCCCTTTTTGGACTCTTCAACTCATTGGGACAAAGCTCTTCCTCGTAAAGTGAATAATTTCATGTGGCGGTTAAAGCGCGATAGACTTCCGCATCGTTTAAATCTTTCATCTCGTGGTATAGTTATTCCGGAGATCTCTTGCCCTTCATGTTCTAGAAATGTTGAATCCAACCTTGACATCTTCTTCGAATGTGATATTGCTAAGATAATTTGGAGGCTTATCCGGGCTTGGTGCGATAACTCTATTCCTACTTTGTTTCTATGGATCATTAGAGGGATTGGTTGAGTTCTTGGCCCGTTTCTAAAGAGAAGATCCAACGTATGTTCATCATCATTGCTTCTTCTTTATGGTGGATTTGGCGGTATTGTAATAATGTCACATTTAATTCTCCGGCTATGAGAAAATGTGATATATATGATAATATTTGTTTGTTTTCATTTTCTTGGCTTAAATTTAGAGGTCATATGTCTAGTAGTTGGACTGATTGGTTAAAATCTCCCTTGTAATCTAGCGCCTTGCTAGTTTTATTTTATCAATAAATTGTCGTTAAAAAAAATCATAATATGATGGAAGAGAAGTTCCCGAGGTGACTGAGGAGGCGGGAATTTTGGAGGCTATAGACGTGGTCAAGGATACGAAGGATCGAGAGGTCGAGATAAATTCGACAAAAGATCATTCAGCGATGGAAAATCTAACAAGTGTTCAATTTTAAAGAAAGACCATCATGAAGAAAAATATTGTTGGGACAAAGGAAAATTTAAATGGATCAATTTTGTCATCTAGAAAAATTTATCAAAAAAAACAAGAAGAAAACTATTCATAAGAAAAACAAGAAGATGGGAATGTATCCTGTCACTCACCTAACGTTGAAAGAAGTGACACATGGTTTCTTGACAATGGTTGTAGTAATCATACGACCGACATGGAAAGTATTTTGGTCGATATTGACACTACCGGAAATTCTCAAGTAAAAACAGGAAATGGAGTAGTAGTACAAGTGAACAGAAAAGGCAAGATCCCAGTAAAAGCAAAACATGTATCAAATATATTAAGGATCATTTACTTGTTGAACTATGCACAAAATTTGCTTAGCATCGTACAACTTGTAGAGCACGGATACACTGACATTTTTGAAGGAAGGTTGCAATATTTACAACAAAGGAAAAAATAGAGAATTGATGTAAAAGATAATAATGGGGCAGAACATAAGTTTTTCGATCACATTAAGATATGAAGAACGAATGCGCTGAAGACTACACAACAACTGAAGCTTGGTTATGGTATAGGAGGTTTGGACATCTAATTTTCTAAAGTCTAATTTACTCCACGAGAAGACATATGGTTGGAGGTTTGCCACAAATTCACAAAAGTGAAGGGTTTTGAGGATTTTGTGTAGGGTGTGCGCTCGGAAAGCATCATTGTGAACCATTTCCGAAAGGAGTCACTTGAAGAGACAAATAAATTCTCGAGCTAGCACGCACCGATCTTTGTGGTTGAATAAGGAATCAATTTCAAAGTCATATTATCAATTTCATTCTATTTATCTATACTATTAGTTGAATAACATGGGTTTATTTCATGAAAGAAAATCTCAAGTTTTTGGAATTTCAAAAACTTCTTGAATATTTTCGAAAAACAAACAAGGAGATTATCAAAAGTTTTGAGAAGCGAAGGGAAAAGAATACATCTCGGAAGAATTTGACATCTTTTGAGGGGATGAGGGCATCCAAAGACAACTCACGACTCCATACACATCTTAACTAAATGGTGTAGTTTAGAGAAAGAATTAGATCGTTGTAGAAATAGTAAAATCCATGATGCACGAGTAACGTTTACAAAAACGTTTTTAGGTAGAAGAAGTTTATAGGGCAACATATTGGTCAAATAGAAGTCCAAAAAAATCCCTCGATTATAAGACTGCACAGCGTGGAATGGAAAAAAATCTTTGGTAAGACATCTTGAAGTTTTTTGGTGTGTTCGTTGTTCTCAAATACCAAAGCAAAAAAGATATAAGTTAAACAATGATGACATCAAATAACGGCTATTTTATAGCATCATTTATCCCATTTAAATTGCTCGTTTTACATTATTTATGCTTGAATTGATACTTAATTGCTTATATTTATAATTTGCAGTAATTATCGAGCAAAGAGTGAAAGTTAATCAAAAGGCACGCATTTTGGAGCTTAAACGAAGAAATCATAAAGAGCACTGTTCTGACAACCTATACGCCGTATCCATCAAGGAAGATACGGTGTATCCGTGCCCTAAACTTCACTCATCATCCACAAAGGAAAGATCTATACGCCGTATCCAAAAGAAAGCCATACGTCATATTCAAGTACAAGTCATGGAATATTCTGGAATGTATAATCGTGGAGCCCACGCCAAGTTACCCCAATACGCCGTATTGAACACTTTTAATACGGCGTATTAACTAAATTTTAGACTCTATAAATACAAAACCCGAATACGAATTTTAGGCATGTGATGGAAGACATTAGAGGCTGATTAAGGCATTAACCACCAAGTTCGATTTTCAGAAGAGAATAGAAGCCAAGAAGGTCCTACAAAACACTTCAATTCATAGGAAAACCCTTGTAATTTCTATACTCTAAATACGAGTTCGGTTTTTAGTATCGTTCGATTTAATTATCGTTTAGTTTACTTTAATAGTTCATCTATTACATTTGTATAGTTATAATGACTATCGACTAATACCTTTAGGTATTAGCCATGTTTATGATAATTTAATGTTTGGTTTGTTTATTTAGATTGTATGCTTATTCGTTGAGTGTTGATTATGTTTATCAATTTATACTCGTTTATGTGCTTAAGTATATGTTTAACTTATCATTCAACTGGATCTAGGAATACAAATAGAGCGTTAGCTAGAGTCCGGGATAAAACTACATACAACAATTTATATATCTAGAGTAATAGGATCATAAATATTGACCTGTCTTTGCCCTTGGTTTAGTGAATAGGTAGACTAGCAGGTGACATGGGACTAACAAATAACGTTCTAATTCCTTGGGTAAAGATCTGTACAGTGGACTACTAGTATATAAAGAGCCATTAAGCAGTAAGTTAGTAAAGTCTCATTGAGCTGGGATTCGATAAGATCACCATTATTGTCTCCTAAGATAGATTATAATCAACAATGAATGCTTTATGCGGATGTGTTTAATTGTGACAGAATTGGCGCATCTAGGGTTTATGGAAGAAGTACCGCCTAAACCTAGGGATGATATGTCACCAACGAGATAAGACAATCATTGCACTTATAAACAAAACATGCGTTTTATTAGATTAAATATGGTTAATACGTTTTCCTTACATTAGGCTTGACCGCTTCCCTATCTTCTGTCTATAAGCTTGTGTGTGTTAATCGATCTCATCTTAGTTTAGGTAAACCAAAACTCGTGTCAGTCTCTTAGGCTGAAAACCCCCCTTTTTGCGTTAGTTTAGGTTTAACTTAGAATTAACATTGGATTATTTAGGACTAATTTAGATAACTAAAATACTGATAGATTTAAGTGTTAACACTCGCTCTTAGTGATCGACGCCCTACTTACCAATGAACCTACAACTGATCAGGTACACTGCCCGTTAGTGTTTGTTAATAGGTAAAGTCGGTAAAATATAAATAGTAAAACTTGAATAACAAAATTACCTACGCACAACGACCGCATCAAATTTTTGACGCTGTTATCGGGGAGTATGTTTGTTTAATTCTTGTTTATTATGTGTTTTTAGTTTAGATTTAGTGTAATTTGTTTATTTTGCGTTTTTAGTTTTTGTTTTATTTTTCTGCATTAGTGTATTCTGTTGAGTTGTCTGAGTCAAAAACCTAAATACGGCGTATCCATCTTTTTGAATACGGCGTATCAGTTTTCGAACCTTATATAGCGTATTCGACATTAAACATCAATACGACGTATCCAGTATACTGCATACGGTGTATCGGGTGTTTGATTCAGTAGCATACTTAGTTTTACATTTAGCCTTCTAGAACAATTATACTTTAAATCGTGTCTTTTGTTTCAGGTACCGCGTTTAGGTTTCCACCTTATCAGTTGTATTATCCTGAGAGAAGAGAAAGTTGACAATGGAAGAAATGTTGGACAAATTCATAAATGAAGGCAAGCGTCAACAAGAGGAAATGGAGATATTCATTAATGAGTTTAGAACCACCAGCGAGCTTTTATTAAAAGAACAAAACAATTTGTTAAGTGAACTGAAAATTGGGGTGTATGAATTGGGAAGAGTTATGGGTAACGTCTTGGTTTCTAGACATGAAATTAAAAAAGTGACCACAAGGGGAGGAAAAATGACGTCTGAAGCTACTTACGATAAAGAAGTCAACCTCAACCTTAACCAGCCTCCTGGATCTAAATCTAATGAGCAGGACAAGCCTAAAGAAGTTGTTGTGGAAAACAAACATCCAAACATTCTGGAACGGACTACACAAACAAAACCACAACAACCGCCAATCTCTTTCCCTAACCGATTGAGAAAATAAAAGGAAGAAGCACAACAACAAAAGTTTTTAGAGAACCTAAAACAACTCCATATAAATATCCCATCCATCGAAGCTCTAGTACAAATGCCAAAATACGCTAAGTATTTGAAGAGTTTATTGACGAATAAATCCATACTTGAGGAAGTTTGTACATTAACAATGAATGAAAGGTGCTTAGCTCTCCTACTCAACAAAATGCCATCAAAGGAAAAATATCCAGGGAGTTTTACTATTCCTTGTCAAGTTAGCAATTTACAAATTGATAATGCATTAGCATATCTAGGAGCTAGTATAAGTTTGATGCCCTATACGATGTATGAAAAGTTTGGTTTAGAGGAACCAAAACCAACCAGAATGAGCTTAGAACTGGCAGATAGGTCAATCCAATATCCTAGAGGAATAGTTGAAAACGTACTTATAAAAGTCGACAAAATTTTCATCCCTATTGATTTTGTTATCTTAGATATGCCCGAAGACTTTAGAATTCCTATAATTTTAGGGAGACCCTTTTTGGCTACCGCGCGCGCTGTGATTGATATATTTAATAAAAAGATAACACTTAGGGTAGGAGATGATGAGGTGATCTTCAACATGGATCAATCAATGAAAAAGCCCTGTACAGAGGATGACGAGTGTTATAGTTTCGATGACTTAGATGATACTATTAATGAGGAAACCCATAAGTTATTAGAGAATGATTAATTAGATTCGTTTTTACTAAATGACCTGGAAAAACGATTAATCAAACGGATCTAGAAAATTGTAATTTTGTAATAGATAAGTTCACTCGGGATTCTGACATTGATATTGCAATACGGCATACCAATTCAACTGATATGGCGTATTCGGATGAACAAGGAACTGATGGTACTAATACGATTAAAAATGAACATCTGTATTTAGCTAGTGCTAACAAGATTGACGAAAAGAAACCTGAGCTGAAAGATTTACCATCTCATTTAGAATATGCATATTTACATGGAAATGAATGTTTTCCTATAATTATCTCGTCTAAATTATCTAAAAGGGAGAAAAAGTCACTCTTGCAGGTGTTGGAAAAGCATAAAGGAGAAATAGCTTGGAAGATGTCGGATATCAAAGGAATAAGTCCATCATTCTGCACACATAAGATCCTTATGGAGGACGATTTTAAACCAGTTATTTAACCCCAAAGGCGTTTGAATCCTAAAGTCCAGAATGTGGTGAAAAATGAAATCGTTAATTTGATTGATTCAGAATTAATCTACCCTATCTCGGAGAGCTCGTGGGTGAGCCTCATTCATGTTGTTCCAAAGAGAGGAGGAATGACTGTGGTTTTGAACGACAATAATGAGCTAATTCCTTCACACATGGTTACCGGATGGCGAGTTTGCAATGACTACCGCAAACTAAATGATGCCACTCGAAAGGATCACTTCCCTCTTCCATTTATTGACCAAATGTTAGAACGTTTATCTGGTAATGATTATTACTGTTTTCTTGATGGTTTTTCAGGATTTTTCCAGATTCTAATTGCGCTAGAAGATCAAGAAACGACGACGTTTACTTGCACTTATGGAACGTTTGCTTATAGAAGGATGTCGTTTGGTCTATGCAATGCACGTGCAACCTTTCAACGATGTATGACAGCAATTTTCCATGACATGGTGGATGTTTTTATGGAAGTATTCATGGACAGTTTCTCGGTATTCGGTAACTCTATTAATTGTTGTCTCGCTAATTTAGATAAAATGCTTGCTAGATGCGAAGAAACCAACCTCGTGCTTAATTGGGAAAATGTCATTTTATGGTAAAAGAACGGATTGTGTTGGGACACAAAATTTCTGGGTCAATTGAAGTCGATAAAGCTAAAATCAATGTAATCGCTAAATTACCCTATCCAGCAAACGTAAAAGGAGTTAGAAGTTTCCTTGGACATGTAGGTTGTTACCATAGGTTTATTAACGATTTTTCCATGATATCTAGACCCATGACTCAACTATTACTAAAAGACGTGAAGTTTGGTTTATCTGATGATTGCAAAAAGGCATTTAATATTTTAAAAGAAAAATTAACCACCGCGCATATTATAATATCTCCCGATTGGAATATACCTTTTGAGCTAATGTGCGATGCTAGTGACTTTGTGGTAGGAGTTGTTTTAGGACAGCGTGTCGATGGGAAGTTTAAACCAATTTATTATGCTAGAAAAACGTTAAATAATGCTCAAGAACATTATACCACTACTGAAAAAGAACTTCTTGTAGTTGTTTTCGCCTTTGATAAATTCCGTCCTTATCTTATTTTATTAAAAACTATGGTTTACACTGATCATTCTGCTTTGAAGTACTTGTTCAATAAACAATGCTAAGCCTAGACTTATATGATGGGTTCTGCTACTACAAGGGTTTAATATAGAAATTAAAGACAAAAAGGGCAGAAAATCTTGTCGCGGATCACTTGTCTAGATTAGAGAATCCTCACATGGAGGTATTAACTGAGAGGGAAATTGCTGATGAATTCCCTGGCAAGCACTTAATGATGTTAAAGGCTAAGCTTAATGACATTGAGCCATGGTATGCGGATTATGTCAATTATATTGTCGGGAAGGTTGTCCCTCCCAAATGGACATCCGAAAGAAGAAAAAGGTTTTATTCTCAAGTAAAGAACTCTTTCTAGGATGAACCCTATGCATTTAAGTTATGTCCCGACAATATAATGAGAAAATGTTTGGCTGAGAGCGAGATCTTCAAAATTTTGGCACATTGCCACTCTAGACCAACTGAAGGACATCATAGTGCTTCTGTCACTAGAATAAAGGTTTATGAGTCTGGATTCTTTTGACCTAATATTTTTATGGATGCTAAAGATTACGTAATGAAATGCGGTGCATGTCAGAGATCAGGGAATATATCGTCAAGAAGTGAGATGCCTCAAAACAATATTCAGGTATGTGAAGTATTTGACATTTGGGGATTGCATTTTATGGGACCTTCACCTGATTGAGGGGTAATAAATATATATAAGTAGCTGTCAATTATGTGTCCAAATGGATCGAAGCTCAAGCGCTTCCTACAAATGACGCGCATGTAGTGGTTAAATTTTTAAGAGGGCTATTTGCTAGGTTTGGAGTTCCTAAGGCTTTGATTAGTGATCGGGGAACACATTTTTGTAACTCTTAGCTCGAGAGAGCTTTGCAAAAATATGGTGTGACTCACAAATCGTCGACCGCATATCACCCTCAATCTAATGGATAAACTGAAGTTACCAACAGGGCTATTAAGCGTATTCTAGAGAGATCGGTAAGGTATAATCTTAAGGATTGGTCAAAAAACTTAATGATGCATTATGGGCATTTGGGACTGCTTACAAGACACCTACGGGATGTACCCCCTTTAGATTAGTCTATGGTAAGGTGTGCTATTTACCGGTGGAAATTAAGCATAAAGCGTATTGGGTATTAAAATAATGTAATATGGACTTAACAGCTACCAGTAAAAATCATTTTATGCAACTAATTGAGTTAGCAGAACTAAGAGATGGAGCTTATAAGAACACTAGGATTTATAAAGAACGAACTAAGAAGTGGCACGATTCTAGACTTCACGGAGATAAAGATTTTAAGGTAGGAGACAAGGTCCTACTATTTAATTATCATTTGAAGATGTACCCAGGAAAGCTTAAATCAAAATGGTACAGTCCAAACATAGTTAAGACGTATACCCATTTAGGGCTTTTGAGATTACTGATAAGAACGGGTTTAGTTTCAAAGTTAATGGACAACGATTGAAGAAATACTACGAAGGGAACATTGATAAGGAGGATGAAGAAGTTATCTAGTTCGAGGTAGATGCAACGTGAAGCTGAAGGGATTCTAACTTAAAGACGTTTTTGTAAACAAAAGTGCTTACCGGGAGACAACACGGAATGTATTCTCAATTTTGTTATCGAGTCTGTCTTCCCAGGTAGTCAATACGGTATATCCAAACTCTATGGATACGGTGTATTGACCCCACCTTGACGTTATCCATTTTATTTTGTTACGCTTTTGAAAACATTATTGTCAGACTTGTCGATACGGCGTATTCGTTAAACGAATACAACGTATTCGACCTCTGGCCCGTACTTATGATTTTTAATACAGGTCTCAATACGACGTATCCTGAAACATGGATATGGCGTATCGACTTCCTGTATAGATTTAGTTTTTGCTTTTATTTTTTATTTTCTAACTAATGATTATTCAGAGATAGAATTGCACTTGTTTTCTTATATTTAATACAGGAACCTACTGAACGAGATGAAGAATTTGGTGTGCTTATTTTTTGGAATTCTATGTGTGTTGTAGTCATGTTGGTATTCAGACGCATTTACAACACACATCATTGCTCATATACGCAACATGGAGGATCATACCGAGCAAATCTCAGGGGAGTTTTTTGTTCTAATTCTTTAATTTCCTATTTTTCATGTTATATTTTGTACAACGAGGTCGTTGTATATCTCAAGTGGGGGAGAAGAATTAAAACACTACTTGTCCTTATTTTTACAAATAATATGCCTAATTTATACTCAAATTTGAAATTTTTTAGCATATTTTTGTAAATTTATTAGTTACATGACCCGCACACATAACCCTTAATTCCATACTGTGAGGATTTAGCCTATTCCGTTTCCTAATTTTTACCCAAATTCCACAAAAATATGAGTGTGCCGGTGACTGTAGTAAACTTTAGAACTTGGCTTGGTATACTATTCAAGATCACAATAATAAGCACTATTTTAAATAGATGGAGTGACCTTTCTAAAATGGTAAATTTCTAGGATTACACCAAAAAGCCTATACATATTGTGATATTAATTAACCACACCGATTAGTTAACCTCTGAATAAACCCTTTTTTTAACTCTCATCTTAAGAGTAAGATACCCCTATAAAAACCTGTTGAGCCATTCCTTTCATTTTCTTACACCATCACATATTCGTTTCGTTACACCCTTACACCTTAGCCTACCCTGTAGATTAAGTCCTTACTCGGTTGCTAGTTGCTTTTGTGTAAAAGTATGTATTTCTTGTGTTCGTGTGAGTTATTTTCTATCTATGGTTAGGTCGG
>BQNB010092923.1:0-20689 GCA_026074375.1 Tanacetum coccineum
GGTGTCTTGTCGATTTATGCTTCCGCACAATGTTTAAAAATTTATTACTACCTATTGCAAATGATCAATTTTCTAAAGCGTCTCATATAGAGGGCGTTCTTTATTGCCTTGTGTTGTGATATTTATGAAGTCACACGCCCTCGGTTTCCATTATACTCTGATATTTTGGGGGTGTGACATATATCTTTGATTTATTAAATTATGGAAATATTGTATCGCTATTCGGGCTATCATAATCTAGGGGCCATGTAGTATCGTTTGAGGAGCCATGACACTTTAAATCGTAAACCCAGCAAACTCATCAAAACGAAAACTCAAATGAAACCCTTCATATAAAATTCCCTAGTAACGTGATACGATAAGATTTTAAGTTTCTTCAAAAGTTAGTTGATGATAAATTATGTTAAATATATAACGAAATAATGCGTCGGTTTATGATTAATAACGATAAATGTGTCGGGTTTTAATAAAATCGAGTTTTATAATATTAATATATTTATAATTTATATAAAAATATTATATTTTATATTTTTAAGTTTGCAAAATTTGGCAATATATACCATTGGTTTATAAACTTTTACAACTTTAGTCCTTTATATATAAAGTATATATAATTTAAACCTTTAACTTTGAAACATGGCAAAATAGTTCCTTATAGTTATAACTTTAGAATAATGACATTTTCAGCCCCTTTAGTTATAAATTTCAGAAAGTTACGATATATACCCCTATGTATGGAAATATTAGCAAAACAAGTCCAAAAATCATGCAAGCTTATTTTAGGATTCCAAATGATATTTGCAGGTTATAGCTTATCATAATAAGCTAAAATAAGTTTAGGAATAATAGCTTTTACGAGCTTATAGCTTATTGAAAAAGGTTTACGAGTTTAAAAACATAAAACGGGTCGTTTGGTTTATAAAAATTAATCCAATGGGTTAAAGCTTTTAAGGCTTGATAAAATGTTTATAGAAATGACTAATAAGCTTATAGGAATAGCTTATAACAACAGCTTATGAGATTAGCTTATAGAATTTAAGAAAATGATTAATTAGGGTTTCATTAAGGCACGTTTGGTTTAGAAATTTAAAACGCGTGGGTTTTGAGCTCAAGCTTCTTAACAAGAGTTTAGATATGATCATTAGGAACTTATTTAAGGATTCAAAACAGAAATTAGCTTATAGAACGAGAATTAGAGCTTACAACTTTGAAAATGGGTCGAAAATGGTGATTTTGGTTCGCACGCCTAAAATAACGACTTTGGGGCTTCTTTTCTTGGCTTCTTGGCTTTACTCCTGGTCTTGTGGCTTCTCTTTGATCCTTCTTGGCTGATCTTAAGACTCCATTGATGTTTGAGATGAGTTTGAGAGGTGTGAGTTGAAGAATGAAGGGTGCGTCCCTTTTATAGGGTCGAAATCCCCTTGGAGCCTAAGTTTGGGTTTGCTTAGTGTCCTAGGCTAGTGAAGTGACTAAGGAGGGCTAGGATGGTGAGTATGGTGGGCTAGAAGAGTAGGTTTGAATGGTGGAAAGGTTTTTGAGGGGTGCATGTGGTCGCGGCTAAGAGTGAGCAACAAGGAGGTGATGAGGCTTCTTGGTGGCCAAGAGAAGGAGTAGAGGTGCTTGTAAGCAGCTAGGAGGAGTAGTAGCTTAGTCATGGTGGTGCTTGAGGTGCTTGGTGAGTTAAAATGGGTCAAAATGGACATAAAGGTGTATCGGGTTGGTTTAGGGCTCGTTTAGGGTTTTTAGGTGTTTAGATCGAGTTAGGGTTAGGGTTTAGGATAGATTAAGGTTTAGGATTAGTGTTAGGATTGAGATTAGGGCTTAGGATTAAGGTTTAGGGCTTAGTTTTAGGTTTAAGGTTTAAAAGTCATGCATTAAGTTCTTGTACCTTGTGTTAAAGTGGTGTAAAGTTTAAACATGGTTTAGGAGCTTAAATGACCTAATTAGGTTTTTAGGCAATATTGACTTGTACATTGAGCTTAAATGAGTTGTATATTGACTTGGAGGGAAAATATGATTCAAATATTGTACTTTGTACACTTGTACACATGCTTTGAAGGCTTGTACATTTATTTTATATGTATACATTACATATAATTAGGGTTTTGATATGAACGTTAACGTTTAATGCTTGTTTTGAAATAACGTTTTGAAAAGTACGTTAAAAGGATAATGTACTTAGTAAAAATGATATTAAGATATAGACTTGACATATTAGGATGTTTATATGATATAAACATAGATATAGATGGCATTGATAGAGGTTGCGTGACCTCGTTTACTTTAGAGATGCAAGTTACGTTGCATAATGAGATAAAGCAAAAATTTTCCCTATAAGAAGGTGATATATTTATAATAGATGGATATTACATTGAATCTAATTTAATAGATGGAAAATTACATTGATGAAAATTACGGGTTGTTATAGCAATAGCTTAGTCTGGAGGATTTTAGTATGTGCTTAAATACAAATACCTTTTACCTAATAAAATGAGCTAAAAAGGCCAATAATGACCAAAAATAAATAAAAAATGCATTGTATATGTGTATTTCGTGAATTGTGTCTTGCAGGTACGGATATTCAACAAAAAGGACAAAAATGAAGCAAAACGGATAAAACCAAGCACATAAATGGAAAAAGTGCAAGAAATCGAAGCCGAAGGCGTATACATCCTTTATGGGCCATCCCGTACCCATTTTATTGGGCCAGGTCAGCCCATTAACATGGTATCTATACAAAATATAAGAGCCTTTTATAAACCCTTATAATTCCAATGCATTAAAACCTAATCCAAGGCACAAGTCCAATTCCAAGCCCATCACCACTTCCCTTTTTAACCCGAGCCCAAGTCTTATAAACACAGGTCAAAGTTAAAAGAATTACTGTAGATCTTCTTTTTCCCTCCCATTTTTACACAAGACACACGCTCAAGGTAAATCAAATCCAAGCACCCTCACTTACCCTGCCTTCTAGAAGCTTGCCACCTGACACTTTGGCAGGCCACGTTGGCAATCCCAACACATATGATTGGTTAATATTGCGTGAAACTTCATGAAGGGCTTAGATTGATTGCGTGAGGATTGGTTTTGATTGGATGGACGAGATTGATGGATTGGGGAGCGTCCTCAGGCTCTAGAAGGATCTTTCCCACTATAAATAGAAGGGCTGATCACACAAGAAAAATCATCTAGGAGTAGGATTAGATTAGAGTAGTGTAGATTTAATTTCTAGCTTAATTTCTGCTTTTTTTAATGTTTAATGTATTTTTCTTTCAAGTTTAATGTAATCTTTTAAGTTTTAATGAAATTTAAGGTCTTTTAAATTCTGTTTAATTCAATTGCATTTCACTTAATTATGTTTTAAAGAAGTTAATAAGCTCTCTTAATCTAATATTACTCAGTTTAATTCTCTCATAAGCTTAATTAAGCTTTTTGTTCTTTAATTCTCTCCAAAATTTACCTCAGCTTATGTTGGATGATAAGCCAGATTTGTATGGGCTTATGGACCTTACTAGCTTGTGCAAACAAGTTAGAGCTTGTAGATAAGCTCATTTGAGCATTTCAATCCTTGTTTAGAGCAAAGGATCAAGGTACACTTAATGTTTACTTTTCCTATTTCTAGCTTATTTTCTATTTTAGCTTATTAGATTGCTTAATTGTGCTTATTTCCTGCTTACTATTGCTTATAATGTCTAGTTAATGCTTAATTTGTCTAGTTTCTAGTTTAGATTAGTTTATTTTATGATTAATAAAAATTTGTCCTAAAACAAGTCTAAATAGCTTTTTAATTTAGCTTATTAGTTAGTGCTTATTTCTCATAGGTTATAGCTTATTTGTCCTTTATTTTTATAGTACTCAATCTGTTTTGACAAATCATAGCTTTCTAAGATCTGTTTTAGCTAAAAAAAACCTTTTAGAGATTTAAAGGGGTGTTTGGGATAAGCATCTAAAATGCATAAAAATAGTATGCAGTTGGTTTTAGTGGTTCAAATGAATTTCATAAGCTCAAATTAGTCCTAAAAAGTAGTTTTCATAAGCTCTTAATTAGTCTTATTAAGTTTTCTTGTTCCTTTTATCTGATACTTAAGTCTGCTTATCTAAAGGAGTTTCTGAAATTCTTATTAGATAAGCTTGCTTAAGTTAAAGATAATTGTGTCTAATTGAGTGGTTAATGAACTTGATTTAAGTTGCTAAACTATGAAGAGCCCCAGAGTATGTTTGGGTTAAAATCAGTTAAATAGTAGTATTTGTGTTTAGGCTTTAAAAGTTCTTTTTATGCAGTTTATCTAAGGATTTATCTTAGCTTAGCTTTGGTTGAATTTTGTTTAAATTAGGTTATTGTAGTCTTAAGCTCATTTGTTTGAGTTTTTAGTGTGTCTAAATCCTTTTAGAGTCTTAAAATTAAATCTGCAAGTAGCCTTTAAATTTCAAAAAGCCAAAATCATAAGTAGTTGTGACTGTCATTTTCATTTCAATTTTCTAGCTTGTCTTCTAAACCTCTTAGCTTAATCCTAGCTTATTTAATTTAAGTAAGTCAAGTTTTAAATCTATTTATGGGAATTAGCTTTACAGTAGTGCTTATTAATTCATTTTTTTGCTTAAAACTAGTAGTATTAGTCATCTTAAAGTATGTCAAAGACCTTTAGTCTGTTTAAAAGCTTGCTCTCTTTTTGCCTTTTTAATGCTTATTAGTTTATTGATTTTGCTTATTTCTTTCTCCTAAGTGCTTATAGGATCTGTTAGTTTATCTATTTTCAGCTTATTTGTCTTACTTATTGCTTATTTAGTTCTAAAAAAGCCAAACAGTTTAAGCTAAATGCCTATTAGTCAAATTAAGCAAAACTGTCAGCTTTTAGTTAGCTTTTTTCTGGCTTATTTTTAAGTTTGGTCTAAAAGTCCTTTTGTTAAACTTGCTTATTTTAACTTGTTCTTTAAGCTTTTTCAAAAAGAAAAAAAATGTTTTCATTAAAAAGGAAGTCACAGGTTTTGAACCTGTGACCTCCCCTTTACACACCCAACACTTTAACACCAACACCTGCTACCATCTCGCCCTTGGGTCTTTTTCATAAATAATTTGCAAAATTTAATCTTTATACTCTTTTTCAGTTTTAACCCTTCTAGCTTATTTGATTTTTCCTGGCTTATTTATAAGCCCGTTTTTAGTAGTTTTATTTTTCTTATATTAGTTTTAGTGTTAAGTACTTTCAGTAATTTTTTGGAATTTTTATAAAATAGTTTAGCATTTTTAGTATTATTTTTAGATTAAAACTGTTTTTAATTCATAATAAATAAAATAAAAGTTAAAAAAATATTATTATTTTTTCTAAAATTATGTTTAGTCATTTAGGATTTATAAAAAATAAAAAAAATAGTTTTAGTGTTAAATTTTAATTTAGTTTTTTTAGTCGCGGTTTTAGTTTCCTGTTATTGTTTTTGTGCGTTTAATTCCTTAATTGCTTTAATTTCTAGTTTAGCTTGCCTTTTATTTGCTTTCCCATGCGTTTTTAGAATTAGAAATCAAATTCAAATCTTTATTTAGACTCATGCACGCAACCCCGCGACAAAACGTGAATTGTCCACTTCCACCTCTCACCCTAAAGAGATACGATACTGTCGATGATTACTTAATATTCATTCTAGGGATAATTTGTACGATACTTAGCTTTCGGGATAATGTATATGTATTTGTTATATATATATAGTTATATATATATTATATATATATATATTATATATATAATATTATATATATATATATATATTTACTATATATCTAGTGACACACACACCTCATCAACATTCTATTTAAGAGGTTGTATTTGCGAATATCCAAAATGGCCCGCCGCTGTCCGGAGACGAGGTGTTAACGATTTTTACGGGATTGTTTGTATTCGAGCCTTGAAGATCCTTTTCCAGTGAAAGTTTTCGTTTTCTTTTATATAAAAATACAAAAATATTTTACACTTCTATTCTTATTTTCTTTTATTTTTATATTAAAAAAACGTTTGTTAATTGTCGTTTCGGCTCATCTTTAGTTAACAAACTATAAGAGAGGTATAAGGAGGATCGATCCTACGGACTTCGACCCGAAAGGAGAAGGTTTTTAAAACGCTTTGCGTTTACCCGCTCCTCCGCTTGTTTGTGCATTTTCTATAGAGCTACCGTGCACTATTGACTTTCGGTTACCAAAAATATTTTTCTTAATTTTTATTATTTCTTATTTGAAAAATCTATAAATATTCTTCTTTATACTCTTATTGTTTAAATCTAATGTCGTCATTCGTACAACGTAGTTGTTTCAGCTGCGGAAATCCAGTTGATGATCAACCTTGTCGATATTGTACTTGCGAGCGGTGTGGATATTACAATAGAGAGGTACCTTTTTTTAGGATGTAATTCGGAAGCTGAAAATTCATTCACTTATGAACCAACTCCGTATTCTACAATGATTCTCCAATTTTTTTCGACTACCCTCCACAACCCCAATACGATACGTATTTTTGTGAGTTATGTGGGAACGATGCTCATTATGGTTACGATTGTCCCCCTCAAGTTCTGTTTGTCTACGATCAGGACCCGTGTTTCATCTCAAACTCTTGATAATAATTTTCCACAAACTTCACCAAGTTGTCCACATTAATTTCTTGATTGTGAAAACTTACGGGGGTTTCCACATGAGGGAATTTTTATGTCACCGATGAACCAGGGAATTTCTATGAAACCTACTTCTTTGTTATAAATCTAGTTCTTACCGGTTTTAACCAATATCCAACCCCTGCAGTTTCCTGTCATTCATCAACCTCCTCAAGAAATGAACACGGAAATGTTGCAAGCTAGAGAAGATCTAATGGAAGCTATACAAGCCTTTTTAAAGAAGTATGATCAAATACCTCCTAAAGAAAAGAGTATGGCTTTATTGCTAGCTGAGGAAAGATTTCTTAAAATTAAGCAAGCTTTGGAAGAAGAGCTGAATCAACCAGAGAATATATAAGAATTACTTCTTAAACTTATTAATGACTTGCAAATTCTTAATGGAATTCCACTAAAACAAGAAGAGCAGGTAGCTAAAGTTAGTTTTCAATATTAGAAGCCTCCTATTTGCTATGATGACGATGATGACTATGATTACGAGAAGAGTACTATTCCTTTGAATGAAATTGATTCTCGAATACCTCTGTCTAATGCAATCACACTCGTTTTACCAACTTTAGAGCCCGAGGACTCTCTCATCTTGGGGAATGAGGAACTTAGCACTATTCTTGAAAAGGAATCGGACGAATTCATAAAGTCTAGTGTTGAGGGCTTTGTTTTAATCCCAAGTGAGTCCGAGGATACATTCGGGAGTGATAGTGAGTGCATTTTACCTTCGTGCGATGATTTCTCTCCCATTAACGTTTATGAGGAAACATCCATGAATTTCTCTAACCCTCTATTTAACTCAAATGACGATTTTTCCTCTAGTGATGACGAGTCACTATTCGATGAGGACATTCTAAAAGACAATGTTAAAATTTACTCGAACCCTCTTTTCAAATTCGATGACGAATATATCTCTAGTAACGTAAATCCTCTTTTTGATGAGGTGTTAGAGAACATCGAGTGCAAGGTTTCTTATGACTCCAACCTTGATGAGCCGACTTTACTAGTCACACCTCTTTCCGATTCTAATGAGGATGAGTGTCTCGCCCTAAGTGACGACATTGAGCTTCTACTTCACCATGATCCGTCTATAAGCGTTGTTTCCATTCTCGAGGGGTTCACCGATGAACCACCTCTCGAAGAGAATGATGATTTATTTGATTTGGAATCTAAAATGAATGATTGGAAGAAGATTTTGTACGATGCTCCAATTGATGATTTGATCTTTGATCCGGGAGGCGATATTGATGAGATCGATACTTTTCTTAATGTTGATATTTCTACGGATATTGAAGACGGTTATCATGACTTAGAGGGAGATATTCTCTATCTTAAGTGTTTGCTTAGTAATGATACTATACTTAGTCTCCCTCCGAAGGTGTTCCTTAATCATGACCCGAGGAGTTTAAGTGATATTAATGGTTTAAAGATTATGGTCAAAGTTTTCGACCCCGGGATTCATGAGAAAAATTCTTCTCCTACACATGTGAGCTTGACCTTTGAGGATCGCCATTATCTTTCCTTCACATATGTTATCCGAATTTTCTTCCTTATTTCACCTATCTGGTGGTTTCTCCTTTTCCTCTCTCCTCCGGGAGTGAGGATATCATTTTTGACCCCGGCATCTCCGCTTTTCATTTTTCTTCTCTAAAGCCGGTGACATATGAATGTCCGATGGAAGTTTGCTCTTCCACTTGTTTTGTTCCTAATGTCACGATGATACGAGGAGAGTCAAACTAGAGACTCGCACAAAAACAAGCGCTTCATGGGTGCCAACTTATGCTTATCCCTAGTAGTAGTATATTACTCCCTCCGTCCCACTTTTATTGTCCTCATTTGACTTTTTGAAGTCAATTTTTTTCAACTTTGATCTTTAATATTTTTGTTTGTGTTATATAATACTTTATGAAAATTATACCAATGAAAATATATTTAAAAACCAATCCATTTATATATTTTGTATAAAGTATTATATAACATAAACAATAATATTAAAGATCAAAGTTGCAAAAAAAAGACTTTAAAAAGTCAAACGAGGACAATAAAAGTGGGACGAAGGTAGTAGTATTATATTTATTAATAAGTGAGGAGGCTCGCCTCTTCCTTTCTCATGTTTCGTGTTTTGTGTTTTATGTCTAGGATTGCCCGGACTATGAAGACTCTCGTGCTCGTGGTTTTGTAAATCGTTCACTCAATATTCAATCCTTTACATGCTTATATATGGGAATCCAATATCCTAGATCTTATTGATTAACGTTTATCTACTACCATAATTAATAAACGGCTTTAGATTTGCGTAGAGGCCCCTTAATATTTGGATTATGCCTTGAAATTAGTATGGGGGTGACAGTCTCACATTGAGGACAATGTGTAGTTCTAGTATGGGAGGGGGGATCCTTCGATTCGATCTTACTTGCATTTGCTTTGTCTTCACGTAACCCTGTTTTTCCACAAAAAATAACAAAAATATGCCAAAATTAATTTTTTTTCAAAAATAGAATAAGTGTTGTGACACGTAGTTTTGCCTTTTAAGGAATAAATTTTGACTTGATCGAGCATGTTGCGCTTTTGCTTGCCCCTTAACTTATATAAATTTAAGCTTTTGCTAGTCTTTTATACAAGAAGCTTTAAAACGCGAATTCTAGCTTGAAAAAGCCAAGAGTTTGTAAGTTTCCATGATAGACTTTAAATTTGCTAAGCTTGTTTTATTAGACTAAGCATTCGTGGATATAAAGTATTTGGATCTCTTTAAGGCTCATAGAGGTTAATTGTGGCTTTTTGCTCCCACCAGCTTAATAAACATTATATAATTGTTGAATAAATAAAGTTACTTTAGATTTTTGCGATTCTTAGTTTAAATCACTTCGTAAAGATTCCTTCTGGTGAAATTAAGGTACACATCGAGGTTTTGTCAGTGTTGTAGGGAAATAGGCTACCGATTCCTGACGGCTCGCTACAGTTGTATAGGTAGTTAAAAGACCACAGAACTTGAAATTTTGCTATAATAATAATAGATATGTAATAAACCGAAGCCGAAATAAGACCACTACCTATTGCCAGCTCACAACCAATGTGGTAATCGTTTAAAGGGTGGAGGTAATAATAATAATAAAAATTATGGGCGGATAAAAGTTTACTGCCTCTTGCCGGCTCAAAACCGATGTGAAAGTCTTCTAAATAAGGCACATAGTAATAATAATCCGAGACTGATAAAAGTTTGCTGCATCTTGCTAGCTCACAACCGATGTTGCAGCCTTCTAAAAGGTCAAGGAATTTACCGATGTCGAAATAAGACTCCTGGACCATGGTCGGCTCGCATACCGATGTGGCGGTTGTTTAAAGGACCGAGGTTTAATAATGTTGCAATAATAATAATAATAAAGCCAAATTTCGACTTCGGGGTATCCAAATAGGATAACCTCTAAATCGTGCGAAATTAGAACCTTCATGTGGACCTTATTCTCACCATATCGTCTCTTTAGGAAAGGATTTCAAACTAAATGTGGTCTAAACCGGGTTTACTTTATATGAATAATACATTAACTTATTTGTCACAAATAATAATAACAATAAAATCTTTAGAGGATTTAGGAATAAGGGAGCGAAAAGTAGCTATGCATTCACAATTAGCATTTATGAGTAGTGTTAGCATTTTAACTTGTATTTAACAATGATTTCGTTTTTAAGCTTGGTTTGGGGCGGGTAAAAAATCAAGGACGATGAAGATTTATTATCCTTTATCTAAGTGATCTCTTGTGATTCTGTTTGAAGTTATGAATAAATGCATTATAAAATTGTTACAAACGGGAGTGAGCTTATTTTCATAAACTATACAATTTCACTTAAATTACCCTACGTCAAACACTTAGCTACTTTTCGAGGTAATCAGTCTAAGGGGGTTGAAATTTTTAGTTTTCTAAGTTTGTATTTTTGACATTGCGTGAGGACACGGTAATAGCTTAGTCTGGGGGACTTTGATATGTGCTTAAATACACATACCTTTTACCTAATAAAACGTGCTAAAAAGTCCAATAATGGCCAAAAATACATAAAAAATGCATTGTTTATGTGTATTTCGTGAATTGTGTCTTGCAGGTACGGATATTCAACAAAAAGGACAAAAACGAAGCAAAACAGTCAAAACCAAGCACGGGAATGGAAAGAGTGCAGGAAATCGAAGCCGAAGGCGTATACATCCTTAATGGTCCATCCCGTACCTATTTTATTTGGCCAGGTCAGCCCATTAACATGGTATCTATACAAAATATAAAAGCCTTTTATACCCCTTATAATTCCAATATATTAAAACCTAATCAAAGGCCCAAGTCTAACTCTAAGCCCATCACCGCTTCCCTTTTTAACCCGAGCCCAAGTCTTATAAACACATGTCAAAGTCAAAAGAATTACTATAGATCTTCTTGTTCTCTCCCATTTTTACACAAGACATACGTTCAAGGTAAATCAAATCCATGCACCCTCACTTACCCCGCCTTCTAAAAGCATGCCACCTGACACTTTGGCAGGCCACGTTGGCAATCCCAACGCATATGATTGGCTAATATTGCATGGCACTTCATGAAGGGCTTAGATTGATTGCGTGAGGATTTGTTTTGATTGGATGGACGAGATTGATGGATTGGGAAGCGTCCTCAGGCTCTAGAAGGATCTTTCCCTCACTATAAATAGAAGGGCTGACCACACAAGAAAAATCATCTAGGAGTAAGATTAGATTAGAGTAGTGTAGATTTAATTTCAAGCTTAATTTCTGCTTATTTTAATGTTTAATGTATTTTTCTTTCAAGTTTAATGTAATCTTTTAAGTTTTAATGAAATTCAAGTTTTTATAAATTATGTCTTTTAAATTCTGTTTTATTCAATTGCATTTCACTTAATCATGTTTTAAAGAAGTTAATAAGCTCTCTTAATCTATTATTACTCAGTTTAATTCTCTCATAAGCTTAATTAAGCTTTTTGTTCTTTAATTCTCTCCAAAATTTACCTTAGCTTATGTTGGATGATAAGACAGATTTGGATGGGCTTGTGGACTTTACTAGCTTGTGCAAACAAGTTAGAGCTTGTAGATAAGCTCATTTGAGCATTTCAATCCTTGTTTAAAGCAAAGGATCAAGGTACACTTAATGTTCACTTTTCCTATTTCTAGCTTATTTTCTATTCCAACTTATTAGATTGCTTATTTGTGCTTATCTCCTGCTTACTATTGCTTATAATGTCTAGTTAATGCTTAATTCGTCTAGTTTCTAGTTTAGATTACTTTATTTTATGATTAATAAAAATCTGTCCTAAAACTAGTTTAAATAGCTTTTTAATTTAGCTTATTAGTTAGTGCTTATTTCTCATAGGTCATAGCTTATTTGTCCTTTATTTTCATAGTACTTAATCTGTTTTGACAAATCATAGCTTTCTAAGATCTGTTTTAGCTTAAATAAAGCTTCTAGAGATTTAAAGGGGTGTTTGGGATAAGTATCTGAAATGCATGAAATAGTGTGCAGCTGGTTTTAGTGGTTCAAATGAATTTCATAAGCTCAAATTAGTCCTAAAAAGTAGTTTTCATAAGCTCTTAATCAGTCTTGTTAAGTTTTCTTGTTCCTTTTATCTAATACTTAAGTCTGCTTATCTAAAGGAGTTTCTAAAATGCTTATTAGATAAGCTTGCTTAAGTTGAAGATAATTGTGTCCAATTGAGTGGTTAATGAACCTGATTTAAGTTGCTAAACTATGAAGAGCCCCAAAGTATGTTTGGGTTAAAATCAGTTAAATAGTAGTATTTGTGTTTAGGCTTTAAAAGTTCTTTTTATGCAGTTTATCTAAGGATTTATCTTAGCTTAGCTTTGGTTGAATTTTGTTTAAATTAGCTTATTGTAGTCTTAAGTTCATTTGTTTGAGTTTTTAGTGTGTCTAAATCCTTTTAGAGTCTTAAAATTAAATCTGCAAGTAGCCTTTAAATTTCAAAAAGCCAAAATCATAAGTAGTTGTGACTGTCATTTTCATTTCAATTTTCTAGCTTGTCTTCTAAACCTCTTAGCTTAATCCTAGCTTATTTGAGTTAAGTAAGTCAAGTTCTAAATCTATTTTTGGGAATTAGCTTTACAGTAGTGCTTATTAATTCATTTTCTTTGCTTAAAAGTAGTAGTATTAGTCATCTTAAAGTCTGTCAAAGACCTTTAGTCTGTTTAAAAGCTTGCTGTCTTTTTGCCTTTTTAATGCTTATTAGTTTATTGATTTTGCTTATTTCTTTCTCCTAAGTGCTTATAGGATCTGTTAGTTTATCTATTTTCAGCTTATTTGTCTTACTTATTGCTTATTTAGTTCTAAAAAAGCCAAACAGTTTAAGCTAAATGCCTATTAGTCAAATTAAGCAAAACTGTCAGCTTTTAGTTAGCTTTTTTCTGGCTTATTTTTAAGTTTGGTCTAAAAGTCCTTTTGTTAAACTTGCTTATTTTAACTTGTTCTTTAAGCTTTTTCAAAAAGAAAAAAAAATGTTTTCATTAAAAAGGAAGTCACAGGTTTCGAACCTGTGACCTCCCCTTCACACACCCAACACCAACACCTGCTACCATCTCGCCTTTGGGTCTTTTTCATAAACTATTTGCAAAATTTAATCTTTATACTCTTTTCCAATTTTAACCCTTCTAGCTTATTTTATTTTTCCTGGCTTATTTATAAGCCCGTTTTTAGCAGTTTTATTCTTTTTACATTAGTTTTAGTGTTAAGTACTTTCAGTAATTTTTTGGAATTTTTATAAAATAGTTTAGCATTTTTAGTATTATTTTTATATTAAAACTGTTTTTAATTCATAATAAATAAAATAAAAGTTAAAAAAATATTATTCTTTTTTCTAAAATTATTTTTAGTCATTTAGGATTTATAAAAAATAAAAAAATAGTTTTAGTGTTAAATTTTAATTTAGTTTTTTTAGTCGCGATTTTAGTTTCCCGTTATTGTTTTTGTGCGTTTAATTCCTTAATTGGTTTAATTTCTAGTTTAGCTTGCATTTTATTTGCTTTCCATTGCGTTTTTAGAATTAGAAATCAAATCCAAATCTTTTATGTTAATCAAGCTCGATTCCCGACATAAACGTGAATTTCCATTCACCTCTCACCAAGGAGAACGATACCCGTGATGATTACTTATTATTCTTTCCTAAGGATAATTTGTATGATACTTAGCTTACGTATACGTATATGTATTATATATATTATACATTTGAGGGTTATTTGTTTGATACGTGTTATAAACGAATTATCAAAATGGCGCCGCTGTCGGAGAGAGGTGTAACGATTTTTACGGGATTGTTTGTATTCGAGCCTTGAAGATCCTTTTCCAGTGAAAGTTTTCGTTTTCTTTTATATAAAAATACAAAAATATTTTACACTTCTATTCTTATTTTCTTTTATTTTAATATTAAAAATAACCGTTTGTTAATTGTCGTTTCGGCTCATCTTTAGTTAACAAACTATAAGAGAGGTATAAGGAGGATCGATCCTACGGACTTCGACCCGAAAGGAGAAGGTTTTTAAAACGCTTTGCGTTTACCCGCTCCTCCGCTTGTTTGTGCATTTTCTATAGAGCTACCGTGCACTATTGACTTTCGGTTACCAAAAATATTTTTCTTAATTTTTATTATTTCTTATTTGAAAAATCTATAAATATTCTTCTTTATACTCTTATTGTTTAAATCTAATGTCGTCATTCGTACAACGTAGTTGTTTCAGCTGCGGAAATCCAGTTGATGATCAACCTTGTCGATATTGTACTTGCGAGCGGTGTGGATATTACAATAGAGAGGTACCTTGTTTAGGATGTAATTTGGAAGCTGAAAATTCATTCACTTATGAACCAACTATGTATTCTTACAATGATTCTTCAATTTTTTTCGACTACCCTCTACAACCCCAATACGATACGTATTTTTGTGAGTTATGTGGGAACGATGCTCATTATGGTTACGACTGTCCCCCTCAAGTTCTGTTTGTCTACGATCAGGACCCGTGTTTCAATCAAAACTTTGATAATAATTTTCCACAAACTTCACCAAGTTTTCCACAATAATTTCCTTGTTGTGAAAACTACGGGGGTCCTCATGAGAATTTTTAGTGTCAACCGATGAACCAGAATTTCTATGAACCTAATCTTTGTTATAAATCTATTTCTTCCGGTTTTAACCAATTCCAACCCCCGCAGTTTCCTGTCATTCATCAACCTCCTCAAGAAATGAACACGGAAATGTTGCAAGCTATAGAAGATCTAATGGAAGCTATACAAGCCTTTTTAAAGAAGTATGATCAAATACCTCCTAAAGAAAAGAATATGGCTTTTTTGCTAGCCGAGGAAAGATTTCTTAAAATTAAGCAAGCTTTGAAAGAAGAGCTGAATCAACCAAAGAATATACAAGAATTACTTCTTAAACTTATTAATGACTTGCAAATTCTTAATGGAATTCCACTAAAACAAGAAGAGCAGGCAGCTAAAGTTAGTTCTCAATATTGGAAGCCTCCTATTTGCTATGATGACAATGATGACTATGATTACGAGAAGAGTACTATTCCTTTAAATGAAATTGATTCTGGAATACCTTCGTCTAATGCAATCATACCTGTTTTACCGACTTTGGAGACCGAGGACTCTCTCATCATGGGGAATGAGGAACTTAACACTATTCCTAAAAAGGAATCGAATGAATTCATAAAGTCTAGTGTTGAGGACCTTGTTTCAATCCCAAGCAAGTCCGAGGATACATCCGGGAGTGATAGTGAGTGCATTTTACCTTCTTGCGATGATTTCTCTCCCATTAACGTTTATGAGGAAACATCCGTGACTTTCTCTAACCCTTTATTCAACTCAAATGATGATTTTACCTCTAGTGATGAGGAGTCACTATCCGATGAGGACGTTCTGGAAGACAATGTTAAAATTTACTCGAACCCTCTTTTCAAATTCGATGACGAATATATCTCTAGTAATGTAAATCCTCTTTTTAATGAGGTGTTAGAGAACATCGAGTGCAAGGTTTCTTATGACTCCAACCTTGATAAGCCGACTTTACTAGTCGCACCTCTTTCTGATTCTAATGAGGATGAGTGTCTCGCCCTAAGTGACGACATTGAGCTTCTAGTTCACCATGATCTGTCTATAAGTGTTGTTTCTATTCTCGAGGGGTTCACCGATGAACCACCTCTCGAAGAGAATGATGATTTATTTGATTTGGAATCTAAAATGAATGATTGGAAGAAGATTTTGTACGATGCTCCAAATGATGATTTGATCTTCAATCCGGGAGGCGACATTGATGAGATCGACACTTTTCTTAAAATTGATATTTCTACAGATATTGAAGACGGTTATCATGACTCAGAGGGAGATATTCTCTATCTTGAGTGTTTGCTTAGTAATGATACTATACTTAGTCTCCCTCTGAAGGTGTTCCTTAATCATGACCCGAGGAGTTTAAGCGATATTAATGATTTAAAGATTATGGTCAAAGTTTTCGACCCCGGGATTCGTAAGAAAAATTCTTCTCCTACATATGTGAGCTTGACCTTTGAGGATCGCCATTATCTTTCCTTCACATATGTTATCCGAATTTTTCTTCCTTATTTTACATATCCGGTGGTTTCTCCTTTTCCTCTCTCCTTCGGGAGTGAGGATATCATTTTTGACCCTGGCATCTCCGCTTTTCATTTTTCTTCTCTAAAGTCGGTGGCATATGAATGTCCGATGGAAGTTTTCTCTTCCACTTGTTTTGTTCCTAATATCACGATGATATGGGGAGAGTTAAGCTAGAGACTCGCACAAAAACAAGCGCTTCGTGGGTGGCAACCCATGCTTATTCCTAGTAGTAGTATATTAGTATAATATTTATTAATAAGTGAGGAGGCTCGCCTCTTCCTTTCTCGTGTTTCGTGTTTTGTGTTTTTATGTCAAGGATTACCCGGATTATGAAGACTCTCGTGCTCGTAGTTTTGTCCATTGTTCACTCGATCTTCATTCCTTCACATGCTTATATATGGGAATCCGATATCCTAGATCTTATTGATTAACGTTTATCTATTAGCATAATTAATAAACGGCTTTAGATTTGCGTAGAGGCCCCTTAATATTTAGATTATGCCTTGAAATTAGTATGGGGATGACAGTCTCACATTGAGGACAATGTGTAGTTCTAGAATTTGCTTTGTCTTCACGTAACCCCGTTTTTCCACCAAAAATAGCAAAAATATGCCAAAATTTTTTTTTTTCAAAAATAGAATAAGTGTTGTGACACGTAGTTTTGCCTTTTAAGGAATAAATTTTGACTTGATCGAGCATGTTGCGCTTTAGCTTGCCCCTTAACTTATATAAATTTAAGCTTTTGCTAGTCTTTTATACAAGAAGCTTTAAAACGCGAATTCTAGCTTGAAAAAGCCAAGAGTTTGCAAGTTTCCATGATAGACTTTAAATTTGCTAAGCTTGTTTTATTAGACTAAGCATTCGCGGATTTTTTTATTAAAGATTTTAAATTTGCGAAGAACGAAAAATGATAGAGTTTTATATAAGTTAGATGCTAAACATAGAGTAGTTGGATCTCTTTAAGGCTCATAGAGGTTAATTGTGGCTTTTTGCTCCCACCAGCTTAATAAACATTATATAATTGTTGAATAAATAAAGTTACTTTAGGTTTTTGCGATTCTTAGTTTAAATCACTTCGTAAAGATTCCTTCTGGTTAAATTAAGGTACACATCGAGGTTTTGTCAGTGTTGTGGGGAAATAGGCTATCGATTCCTGACGGCTCGCTACCGTTGTCTAGGTAGTTAAAAGACCACAGGACTTGAAATTTGGCTATAATAATAGTTATGTTATAAACCGAAGCCGAAATAAGACCACTACCCCTTTCCGGGTCACAACCAATGTGGTAGTCGTTTAAAGGGTGGAGATAATAATAATAATAAAGCCAAATTTTGACTCTGGGGTTATCTAAATAGGATAACCCCTAAATCGTGCGAAATTAGAACCTTAATGTGGACTTTATTCTCACCATATCGTCTCTTTAGGAAAGGATTTCAAACTAATTGTGGTCTAAACCGGGTTTACTTTATATGAATAAGACATTAACTTATTTGTCACAAATAATAATAATAATAAAATCTTTAGAGGATTTAGGAATAAGGGAGCAAAAAGTAGTTATGCATTCACAATTAGTATTTATGAGTAGTGTTAGCGTTTTAACTTGTATTTAACAGTGATTTCATTTTTAAGCTTGGTTTAGGGCGGGTGAAAAATCAAGGATGATGAATTTATCCTTTTTAGTGTCTCTTATTCCGTGAAGTTATGAATAAATTCATAAAAATGGTAAAACGGGGTGCTTTTCAAAACTAGTGATTTCTTTAGATGAACACTTAGCTACTTTTCGAGGTAATTAGTCTAAGGGGGTTGAAATTTTTGGTTTTCTAAGTTTGTATTTATGACATTGCGTGAGGACACGACAATAGCTTAGTATGGGGGATTTTGGTATGTGCTTAAATACATATACCTTTTACCTAGAAAACGTGCAATCATAATCATATAAAACGACTAGAAAGAGACGTTATTAAAAGATAAGTTATCATTCATTATTGAGCAGAGTTTTTACCAAGACAGAGTGTCGCCAAAAATCTCCTGGAACAACCATAAAGTTTGAATGATAACAGTTTAGCCATCTTCAAGTCCGTGCCACTCCGTGCCATAAGATATTCAGTTACCTGAGATAAACATGCTAAAATGGTCAACACAATGGTTGAGTGAAATTCATAGGTTTATAATAAATAGTGTGAATACAAGTCATCATAAGAGTGAGTTACGTTGTTATACACCCATAAGTGTATATTATTTCGCCAATGAGTACATTTATTATGGAAAATAGTATTCTTGCGTCTCAGCTCAGGGCACTCAAACAGACTAGTGTATTTATCTAATAATGATAATATATATATAATAAAGATAATGGCCCGATGTAGGTAAATGCCATATACCTATAAGTGTCAAGTATAGTGCGGTTTTGGTTACCTATGGTCTAACACAAACGGGATTCGTCAATCCCAATAGGCATATTCACAATATTCGCGTTCACTCGCAAGTTCACTCGCAAGTGATTAATGGTCCATGATGGTGGGGGTCTTTTGGCATAAAGGGACTTAGACAACAGATGCAATAATATATCAGGATATCATACATTTAGAAAAGACTTGTATTCATGGTTTATAGCATGTATCCCCCTCACGGGTTTATGAAATAAAAGATTTAAAAGTGAGGATATGAACTCACCTTAACAGTATAGGGAAATCTGATTGATGGAAAAAGTATATCAAGAGAAAGTAACGACTTCGTCACGCAACCTGGGGTGATATGTCAAGTCTTAGTGTGAAAGTTTATGTTTCAAAACTTCATAAAGTTTAACGTATATCTTTGATTTATTAAATTATGGAAATATTGTATCACTGTTTGGGCTATCATAATACAGAGGCCATGTAGTATCGTTTGAGGAGCCAGGGCACTTTAAATCGTAAACCCAGCAAACTCGTCAAAACGAAAACTCAAGTGAAATCCTTCATATGAAATTCCCTAGTAACGTGATACGATAAAATTTTAAGTTTCTTCAAAAGTTAGTTGATGATAAATTACGTTAAATATATAACGAAATAATGCGTCGATTTATGATTAATAACGATAAATGTGTCGGTTTTAATAAAATCTTGTTTTATAATATTAATATATATTTTTATAATTTATATAAAAATATTATATTTTATATTTTTAAGTTTGCAAAATTGGCAATATATACCCTTGGTTTATAAACTTTTACGACTTTAGTCCTTTATATATAAAGTATATATAATTTAAACCTTTAACTTTGAAACTTGGCAAAATAGGTCCTTATAGTTATAACTTTAGAATAATGACATTTTCAGCCCCTTTAGTTATAAATTTCAGAAAGTTACGATATATACCCCTATGCATGGAAATATTTGCAAAACAAGTCCAAAAAGCCATGCAAGCTTATTTTAGGATTCCAAATGATATTTGCAGGTTATAGCTTATTAGAATAAGCTAAAATAAGGTGTTCTAACGTAACAAAAGTTTAGAAAAAGGATTCGTTTAGCTAGAAAATCAAAACGGGTCGTTTTAGGGTTTTTATTAAAAACGCATAGGTTTTAAGTTCAAAGCTTTTAACAAGAGTTCATACATGATCTAATAAGCCTTATAAGAGTTCTAAAATAGAAATTTAGTTTATTGAAAAAGGTTTACGAGTTTAAAAACATAAAACGGGTTGTTTGGTTTATAAAAATTAATCCAATGGGTTAAAGCTTTTAAGGCTTGATAAAATGTTTATAGAAATGACTAATAACCTTATAGGAATAGCTTATAACAACAACTTATGATATTAGCTTATAAAATTTAAGAAAATGATTAATTAGGGTTTCATTAAAGCACGTTTGGTTTAGAAATTTAAAACGCGTAGGTTTTGAGCTCAAGCTTCTTAACAAGAGTTTAGATATGATCATTAGGAACTTATTTAAGGATTCAAAACAGAAATTAGCTTATAGAACGAGAATTAGAGCTTATAACTTTGAAAATGGGTCAAAAATGGTGATTTTGGTTCGCACGCCTAAAATAACGACTTTGGGGCTTCTTTTCTTGGCTTCTTGGCTTTACTCCTGGTCTTGTGGCTTCTCTTTGATCCTTCTTGGGTGATCTTAAGACTCCATTGATGTTTGAGATAAGTTTGAGAGGTGTGAGTTGAAGAATGAAGGGTGCGTCCCTTTTATAGGGTCGAATCCCCTTGGAGCCTAAGTTTGGGTTTGCTTAGTGTCCTAGGCTAGTGAAGTGACTAAGGAGGGCTAGAATGGTGAGTATGGTGGGCTAGAAGAGTAGGTTTGAATGGTGGAAAGGTTTTTGAGGAGTGCATGTGGCCACGGCTAAGAGTGAGTAACAAGGAAGTGATGAGGCTTCTTGGTGGCCAAGAGAAGGAGTAGAGGTGCTTGTAAGCAGCTAGGAGGAGTAGTAGCTTAGTCATGGT
>BQNB010092924.1:0-26494 GCA_026074375.1 Tanacetum coccineum
TTCGGTCTTCGGTCCGGTCTGATCCTACAAGGCATAATGTTTGGGTTTTTTGGTAAGATCGACTGGACCTGACCGGACCGACCGGACCGAAGACCGAATTGGTCTAAAATGCCAAACCGAGGACTGGACCGAAATACGTTCGGTCTGGTCCGGTCGAACGGTCCGTATGCGCCCTACTCTAAGGCGTGGAGTTTAAGGGTTAAATAAGCTAGACATTTGCGTTAGAGCTTAATTAAATTTTACAAAGCTAAATGGTAAATCTCTATTCAACTCTCTTCGAGGAATATTACTTTTCCTAAAGTAATTCTATCTCTAAACGGTAATTTATTACCGATGCTTTACACGCGTCACTCAACTATTACGGGTTAAAGGATATAGGTTATTGGTTACGCTTAGGGGTTAAATTAATGTGACCAATGATAACCTAATGCACATGACCCATGACCCATGTGAATTAGCCATTATCACCGGTAATGCATGGTTCCATGACACTATAAGCCACTACAACCCAATGCACACGACCCATGACCCATGTTAAGTACCCATTGTCACCAATCATGTATGGGTCATAACATCACACTATAAGCCACTACAACCCAATGCATATGACCCATATAATGTTAAATACCCATTAATTAATGTGACTAGTTATAACCTAATGCACATGACCTATGACCCATGTTAATTACCCATTGTCACTTGTCATGGATGTGTCGTAACATGACACTATAAGCCACTACAACCCAATGCATATGACCCATATGATGTTAAATACCCATTAATGAATGTGACTAGTGATA
This sequence comes from Tanacetum coccineum, assembly GCA_026074375.1. Taxonomy (NCBI): domain Eukaryota; kingdom Viridiplantae; phylum Streptophyta; class Magnoliopsida; order Asterales; family Asteraceae; genus Tanacetum; species Tanacetum coccineum. The sequence continues at coordinate 801 of BQNB010092924.1, forward strand.
ACCTAATGCACATGACCCATGACCCATGTAAATTAGCCATTATCACCGGTCATGCATGGGTTCCATTACACTATAAGCCACTACAACCCAATGCACATGACCCATGACCCATGTTAATTACCCATTGTCGATCACCAGTCATGTATTGGTCGATAACATGACACTATAAGCCACTACAACACAATGCACATGACCCATGACCCATGTTAATTACCCATTGTCACCAGTCATGGATGTGTCGTAACATGACACTATAAGCAACTACAACCCAATGAACATGACCCATGACACATGTTAATTACCCATTGTCACCAGTCATGGATGTGTCGTAACATGACACTCAAAGCAACTACAACCCAATGCATATGACCCATATGATGTCAAATACCCATTAATGAATGTGACCAGTGATAACCTAATGCACATGACCCATGACCCATGTGAATTAGCCATTATCACCGGTCATGCATGGGTTGCACATCTCATGTATAACGATAGCATCTAAACTCATCCGTTGAACATCTAATGTACAATGATACCATCTCGACTCATCCGTTGAACATATCATGTATAACGATACCTTCTCGACTCCTCCGTTGAACATCTCATGTATAACGATACCATCTCGACTCATCCGTTGAAAATCTCATTTACAACGATAACATCTCGACTCACCCGTTGAACATCTCATGTACAACAATAGCATCTCGAATCATCCGTTTAACATAAGTTGTATATCAATACCATCTCAACTCATCCGTTTAACATCTCACGTGTATACTAATATCATCTCGACTCATCCGTTTAACATTTCATGTATATCAATACTATCTTGACTCATCCATTTAACATGACTTGTATATTAATGTCAACTCAACTCATCCGTTTACCATAAAATATTCATGATTTATATATATTTTTTTGTATCATTAGAAATATTTTATTATTTTTTTGTTGTGGAAGACCGGGTTGACCCGGCGGTCGAACCGATAACCCAGTGACTCGACCGGGTCGATTAAAGACCCGGTTTTTAAAACATTACCTTTTATCAAAAACTTTGTCTTTTCAATGAAAAACAACTCCCTCCTAAAATTTTCCCAAAAATTTCAAAGACCCGCCATATTCACAAAAAGCAAATCTGGGTCTTCATAGTGTTCATCTTCTCTCATAACACTTCATCTTCTCAAAGCAGATCTCGGCACCACCACCATATCACCACTACACTCACACCACTGTGCACGACCACCGCCGCCGCCGTGACCGCCTCTCCTCTCCCTTTCTTCCTCTCTTCCTCTATTATTCTTTTGGATAGCAAGCTACGGATAGCCATAGCCTCGCTGAAAGATGACTCGACCAGGTCGATTAAAGACCCGGTTTTTAAAACATTACCTTTTATCAAAAACTTGTCTTTTCAATGAAAAACAACTCCCTCCTAAAAATTTCCTAAAAATTTCAAAGACCCGCCATATTCACAAAAAGCAAATCTCGGCACTTTCTTCTATCTTCTCAAAGCAGATCTCGACACCACCACCATATCACCACTACACTCGCACCACTGTGCATGACCACCGTCGCCGCCGTGACCGCCTCTCCTCTACCTTTCTTCCTCTCTTCCCCTATTATTCTTTTGGATAGCAAGCTACGGATAGCCATAGCCTCGCCGAAAGAGTAATTTTCTAACATAGTTATTTATGTTACGATGGTGATTAGTTGACTTTTGTGCTTTAGATGTTGTTCTGATTGACGTTGAAGGTTACAGATTAGGTAGTTGTAATAAATTGATTGTTATTGTGATTGTACGGATCAGATATGTATTAAATTGCGATGACTATGATGGCTAACTATTTATTAATGGTGTGTGTGTGTTAGTGATCATGTTTTAAACTTGTAATTAGGTCACTTGATGTTATTTTTAGGTTGATTAGAAGGTACTTGTGCTAGCATTAAAAACTATGATGGTGATTGTCTACTTGATATCCGATTTCATATGTTTTACGCAGATTTTACTCGTTTTGTGACGTGATGTCATGATTATGTATTTATGTGTTATTGTGTTTGTTGATGTTGGACTAAGTTGTACTTTTGTTATTTGATGTCAATTTCAGGTTGATCTAAAGGTTTTACGACTGACATTTGGTTACTTGATTTAGAAATCTGAAGCTGATTGATTGCTTTGTTTGATTCGCTTACTTTGATTTCATGTTTTACGGCGATTTCACTGTTGTTGCGAGGCTGTGATTCTGATGATATATTGACAATTGTCTTAAATAGACAGAACTTCCTGATACTGTTGGAATTAAGCATTTTCGTTAACGTTCTTCCACGAGATTTGATGTTATGATAGGCTGCTAGTTTTGTAAATAGTATGAATATACGATCAAATTATTAGTTTGATACTGGTGGTTGAACCAATAGGTCGAAAGAGGTTGAACGATTATCAAATATGAGAAGACCTGTTTTTTATAAGCATTCTATAATCTTTGGTCCTAGACCGCCTTGGAGTTGGATACTTTTGTGTTTTGTTAGTGTTCTTGGACTTTTAGTTTTGTTACGTACGTCTTCATCGACCACTTTTGATTCTGTCACTCTTAGTATAAAATCAGACATTTATACAAATTATAGAAGACTCAAGGAGCAAACAACAAATGATTATTTGGAATTAACGAGTTTATCTTCCGGGGATAGTAATTTGAAGGAGGTTACTCTTTGTGGTAGAGAGAAAGAACATTATGTTCCTTGTTACAATGTGTCTGCTAATCTGTTGATGGGGTTTAAAGACGGTGAGGAGTTTGATCGGCATTATGAACTCTCACGAGACCAAGAGGAGTGTTTGGTTCATCCTCCAAGAGATTATAAAACTCCTTTGAGTTGGCCCATTGGTAGAGATGTAATTTGGAATGCAAATGTTAAGATAAGCAAAGACCCATTTCTTTCTTCTAGAAGCATGACAAAAAGGTTATTCCCTAATTTTGAGTCCGATAAGCAACTTGAAATGAACATGTTTTGTGTTTCACCAATATCATAATCTATGAAAGCTAGCAGTTCAAATTTCAAATTAAGTATTTTGTTGACTGTTACTTTATCGTTATTTGATTATGTCTAATTATATTTTCTTATATCAGATGGAATATTTCTTATTGAAGTTGATCGGATCCTCAAGCCTGGAGGCTACTTTGTTTTACATGGTAGTTCATTAAGTACAAAGCCTTCCCTATCGAAGCATTTACTCAAAAGATCTGATGGACACTTATAGCTCAACAAGAAGAAACTTTCGTTTTAGGTGTCATAAAATCACATACTGTTGAATGTTCAATTGCCAAACTTACATTCTGCGGATGAGAAATCCATAAAAATATATATATTGTCAATTTAACTTTTTAAACATGGTGGAAATCAGTCTAAATTGAGTTACGAAGATACTAATTTGAGAGTAGAAAGAATGAGCAAACTTTTATGTAAATATATTCTTTTTTTGAGTCTGAATTGACAGAAAGCAGGGTGTTATTTCCATGAGATGTATAAAGAACATGACGTGGAGATATTAAATCTGTCTATATGCGACCTATTAATCTAGTCTAAAGTAATCCCCCCGAACTTCTTCATTTCGTTCTACTTGATCCATCACTGCTTCTCATTAACATTCTTAAATCTGAGTCTATGCAAACCAAAGATTTTGTCGTTTGATCATTTGAGAATTACTGCACAAAAAAGTATGAGACCATTTATTCATACATCACCGCGCGGCAGATGATATAAAAGTGGATCAGAGGATAAGTGGTAGTATTGCTGCGCATATAGGTGTCTGGATCATTTTTTACTCATTCAAGTTCACTACAGTTTTTACTGTGTTTACTAATATAACAACTGCGTTCCCCGATTAACATATCCTCAAGAGTCGATATAAACTGAAGTTTCTTATAAACGATAGGCCATAAGTTTTAGTGCAAGCTGACTACATCAAATATGGATGCCGGTGTTTGGGAATGCTTATCCTAACAGTAATATGCTAAACATGTAGGTGCACGCATGTCTTAGATATAAAGTTTCATATGGTACCCATAAACATGTAGCTGTCCGAATGTCTTAGATATAAAGTTACATATGGACTAGACGAGTCCGTAAATAAAGTATATATATTTATTTAATCTGGAACTGCTTGAAGAAATATAACAGCTTTGGCACATGATAGTCACATATATAAAAATCTAAAATACTAAAGTTCTTTGTGCTAACGACTAAATACATGTATTATGGGTTTTGTTGTATATAATATTCAACGACACTGTAGTTTAGAAGTTTAATTATAAAATTGATTTATTAAAATTTACTTTGGCAAACAACCCGTCAAGAATCTTTTTCGGGTTAGAATTGCGGACCGAGGCGATATTAGTTATCCAAGGTACCTTTTAAATGTTTTTACTTCTGTTAACTTAGTAGTATTTTTGTGTAGATGAACCTTTGATCAGATTACATTAACTAGCCACAACTGAGATTTTTGTGAAAAACAGAAGATTATATTTGGGTTTTGTAATATATCACAAATCAAACTTACAGCCTATTTGAATTCATTATCTATTTTGCAAGAAGATGGTTACCTTTATGTTATATAAATGGTTTACATTCAATAAGTTCATTTGACCATCTACCATGCTTGTCGATTTGCAACCTTATGGATTTTCAACAACTATTGCAGGAACACCACCGAAGGACGTGATAGACACAGTGGCTAAAACATCAACAAAAAGAACTCTGCTACTAGAAATTTCATCAGCTGCAAAGAAGAAAAAGAGGACTAAAGATCCAGAACTTTGCAATGACACTGTCAATACTTCTGCAGGCTAGATAACATGTAGTGGCCACATTTTGTAAATGATCAGCTTAGGGCATCATGTTAAAACTGCAAAACAGCCATGTTTGCCACGGTTGGATGTACACCAATATTAGGAATGCTAGTTTGTAAATGAATTTCTGACATGCTCTTTTGAAAACACAGGCTACTGTAATGCAGATGTTTTCTTGCTTTATCTGATGACACACGCCAACTAATATGAAACATCCGTCTTTATGAACATCCTTCAACCAGCGAATCCGCCAGCGAAGCGCTGGTGAAAACCTAGTATTATTTTTATTGTTTTCTTAAATGTGAATAAACTGATGCATATGATCACACTTATTAACCACTTTTGGTCACTGTTTGCCTTATTCGTTGTGTGACTAAAATATTACAAAAGGCCACACAAAACATTAAAATTCATGTGGCCATGGATGATAAATAGTCACACAAAATACACATTTATGTCCTTTTTGAAACAGCTTTATGATTCACACTTATTAACACTTTTGGCCACTTTATGCTTAATTTTATGAGACTAAAAATAAAAAAACATGCTTTGTGTGACTAAATATTATAAAAGGCCACACAAACATAAAAATTCATGTGGCCATTGGATGAACAATACTTACACAAAATACACATTTACTTCACTTTAAACACCATATGGTCACACTTATTAACACTTTTTGCCACTTTATACTTAGGGCCCGTTTGGTTGGTGGGTTTTGGATTTGGATTTGAGATTAATGGTGAAAGTTGTTGTTTGTTTTGTAGGTTTGGCATTTAAATAGTGGAGAGGGCCCACCAAAAGTAAAGGTAGATGGAGATGGTAGGTTTTCTCTCACACACACCTACATTTCACTATGTCACTATTTCTCTCTCACACATATATACCTTTTTTTATTTTTAAAAAATATTTTTTAAATCAATTTTATTATTAAATTCATAAAACAATTATAATTTATTACTTCCAAACCTACACCAAATCCAAATCCTAAACCAAATCCAAATCCTATTCTAAACCCACTTATAAACCAAACGGACCCTTAATTGTATGTGACTAAATACCCAAAAAAACATGCTTTATGTGACTAAATATTACAAAAGGTCACACAAACATAAATTCATGTGGCCATTGGATGATCAATAGTCACACAAAATACACATTTCTTCACTTTAAACAGCATATGGTCACACTTATTAACACTTTTGGCCACTTTATGCTTAATTGTATGTGACTAAATACTCAAAAAAACATGTTTTGTGTGACTAAATATTACAAAAGGCCACACAAACATAAAATTCATGTGGCCACTGGATGATCAATATTCACACAAAATACACATTTCTTCACTTTAAACAGCATATGGTCACACTTATTAACACTTTTGGTCACTTTATGCTTAATTGTATGTGACTAAACACCCAAAAAAACATGCTTTGTGTGACTAAATATTACAAAGGGCCACACAAACATAAAATTCATGTGGCCATTGGATGAACAATAGTCACACAAAATACACTTTTACTTCACTTTAAACACCATATGGTCACACTTATTAACACTTTTGGCTACTTTATGCTTAATTGTATGTGACTAAATATAAAAAAAACATGCTTTATGTGACTAAATATTACAAAAGGCCACACAAACATAAAATTCATGTGGCCATTGGATGAACAATAGTCACACAAAATACACTTTTACTTCACTTTAAACATCATATAGTTACACTTATTAACACTTTTGACCACTTTATGCTTAATTGTATGTAACTAAATACCCCAAAAAACATGCTTTGTGTGACTAAATATTACAAAAGGCCACACAAATATAAAATTCACGTGGCCATTAGATGAATAATAGTCACACAAAATACACTTTTACTTCACTTTAAACATCATATGATCGCACTTATTAACACTTTTGGCCACTTTATGCTTAATTGTATGTGAATAATATAAAAAAACATGCTTTGTGTGACTATACAATGTTTACGCTCACTAATACTGATTAATCCAATTAAATTTGTACCTAATTAGTCACACATGTTAAGGTTTTGATCACTGTTTTTTAATGGATACGGCCACTAACTAAAAAATGTGACCGTAGGTACCCTACGATCGCGTGACCTTTAGTCACACACACTCAAAAAATCATGTGTGACTATATGTATATCGTCACACTTCTTTGGTGTAGCCAAATCCACTTTGTGTTCTAGTGGGTTGGAGATGTTCAGCTCACCAGTCCAGAAATTGTTCACGAGACTACCGAGAAAATCATCCAAATCAAAAGCAGAATCAAAGCCGCTCGTGATAGACAGAAGAGTTACGCCGATGTGAGGCATAATCCTCTAGACTTTCAAGTTAGTGACAAAGTTATGTTGAAGGTTTCATGTTGGAATGGGGTTATCCGTTTTGGCAAACGGGGGAAGTTGAACCCGAGGTATATTGGACCTTTCAAGGTGTTAGCAAAAGTAGGAACCGTTGCTTACAGACTCGAACTTCCTCAACAATTAAGCAGGGTTCATAGCACGTTTCACGTATCTAATTTGAAAAAGTGTCTGTCGGATAAGTCACTTGTGATTCCGTTGGATGAAATACAAATTGATGATAAACTCCACTTTGTTGAAGAACTCATGGAGATCATGGATCGTGAAGTCAAACGGTTGAAACAAAGCCGTATTCCCATTATCAAGGTTCGACGAAACTCTAGAAGAGGTCCCAAATTCACATGGGAATGTGAAGATCAATTCCGAAAGAAGTATCTGCATCTCTTTGCCAATTCCGCATCTTCGTCACTTACCACGACTTGAGCTTTGTGAACAAAGCTCTTCTAACTGGGGAAGACTGTAACAATACGTCATTTCAAGTCATTTTACGACTACAAACTTTCAATTATTTATTTTTAGGCTTTTGCGCATTTACTTTTAATTTCAACCGTTTAGTTAAATCGCGTAAACTAGAAATTAACAATCAAAGTAAACCGACATCAAACAAATAAATGTTTACATCAAATAAGTGTTATACTATTTTTACGAAGATAATTTATATCTTTTCACATTTTATTTTTATACGTTACGTAAAACGTTTACGTTTCGTAATATTTTGCATTTATGCATGCATGGAAACACCACCACCTTTCTACACTTAACCAAATACCTAATACATAAAAATTAACCATTTCCCTCCCCCATATATACTCCCACCATCCCTAATAAATCAAACAAACACCCACTAGTTAACTTTGCTTACTATATAAGTTAGCTTATACACTAGTTAATCAAATAGGCTACTAGTCATTATACTTAAGCCACCAAATTATCCCTCCTTTTGCTACTCATACATGACACACACCACTCTTATGCACGCTTTGACATATCAAATCCTACTTTGTTCCCTAAGCTTATTTTAATAAAAAAAGTCATACCTCCTTTTACTTTATAAGCTAATAAGTCTTCACACTTCACTTCACAAAGCAAAAATCAACTCACATATCTCTCTTTCTCTCCTTTAGGTTCGGTTCCACAACAAGAAGCAACAACAAAAATTGTTTTGATTTTCCAAGCAAGAATACAAGTAAAATCAAGTGGGTTTAGGATTAGTAACAAACATGAGGGTTTGCATAGGTTTAGATTTGTGTTCTTCATCTTTTCATTCACTCAAGGTTATTCATAAAACCTTACACTTTTATTTCATTTACAAGTTTATTTACATCTTAATTATGTAGTTACATCACCATATAGTTTATATTTTATAAAATTTACAAAGAAACCAAGGTTTATATATAATCAAGCAAATATATATTCATGGTGAAAATGTGTTAGAATGCAAGAAAATATTAATTTTGATATGCTACATGTGTTGGATAAATTATTTAACTAGTTGGTTAATTATTGGTTATAAATTAATTTATATAGTTTTATAAATTAATTATTGTTCTTGACATTTTTATGAACACATTAGAAGTAAAATAGATAGACTTAATTTAGTAGACTTTAATTATATAAAAGATGATGTATTGTTAAATCTAGTGGTCTTGTAGTAATTAAACCATGTTATAAATCACAAATAAAGAGTTATATATATGTTATATATATATATATACATATATATATATATATATATATATATATATATATATATATATAGAATTAGGTTCAAATGAGAGATATTTTAAAATTGTAAAAATAAGAATCCATACAATGATTGACAAATGGAATTTGATTTTTAGAAAATTAAAAATTAAATTTTTAGTTAAAAGGGTAATATAAGAATTTTACACTTTCTCATTTTCCACTAACCCTACATAGTAATAATACACACTCTCTCTCCTTTCATAATTATAACACAACATTTTTTTGTCAGCCCCCATCTTCAAAAACCCGCCGGTAAATCAAAACCTACCACTGCCCAATCTAAACCCGACGGAAAATCGAATCCCACCAATCCTGCCAGATGTGTTTTTATGTCAAACCCTCACAAAAACCTAATCCGATCGCTACTCAATCGAATCTGCTCATCTCGTCAGAAACCATGGATATGTTTGGATCCGCTGACGATAGATGTGTTTAAATCCGTTGCTCTCACTGTTATACTGCTATTGTTGCCGGAGTTTGTCACGCTGCTATTGTCCTCGGTACACCGGATACATCGTGGTATGTCTTAGGTACAACGGATACACCGACACACAGGTAGCAGGTATTTAATTTGTGAGAATGATGTGGTGGTATAACTTTGTGAGAATGAGATTGACGTAGGAGGAGCGGAAGTTATTGAGGTGAGTGTAGTGCCACGTCGTTGGAAACCATGGCCATTTTAGATCGGTTGACCATGGTTGTCGATTGACTTTGCCACGCCGCCGCTTGCCATTGTGTCGATTTTGTCGCCGGTACACCGGGGTACATCGTGGTATGTTGTACACAAAACCATAATGTACCAGAATCTGTTGCAGGTATGTGATGGTGTTGGGCTGGTGTGGCTGCTGTAGCAGTTACGTGATGTACGACGATGTACCAGAATCTGGTCCACAAAACCACGATGTATCCAGTGTACCGGAATCTGCTGCGGTTTGGTTTTAACGTGTGTATCAAGAACTAGTCAGGTTACATACAAGATTTTTTAGATATGATTTTTTGTTAAAAGATTTGTTGTGGTGATGTATCATCTTCTTTAGATAAGTTTGAATCAAATTAGTTAGAGAAATCTCAATTTGTATCGGTGTTGAAACAGAACTAATATATGTATGGATTGTATTAGTTTTGAAATGGATATGTGTACGTGTGCATTCAATAACATTGTTGATTTTTGCGTAGATTGATTTGGTTTACCTTATTTATCAAAGTTGGTATATTTAATTGATTTTTGTGTACCAATAATTTTGCATATATATTGATATTTAAAATGTTTAATAAAAAAGATTCATAAATAAGACATGCGTATCATAATTTAATAAAAAAAATAGAAGGAAAAAAATATAAAAAATGGCTGACGAAATTTTAGTCTAATTCTCTAAAATACACTTGAAACCACATTTATTTACTATACTTCATTAATCATTTATTAATCTCATCAAAGACTAACTAATAGATCTAATGGTTGTTATTAGTTTTTACTTTTACAACTTTAAGTTTGATCTCACAATAACCTCCCCCCCCTCTCTCTCTCTCTATATATATATATATATATATATATATATATATATATATATATATATATATATATATATATATATATATATATATATAGTGAGACAGCCCACCCCACTGGTCTTGGCATGAATTTCTAGGTAATTTATAAACTTAATATTATGATAGTGCGTTTCAAGACGATTCCAGGGATATAGAGAACTTGAAAAACAGACCTAAAACGAGAAAGATATGGATTTTATGAGATACCGGTAACTATACATATAAAATATGTTTTTATAAAAATTTCACATTCTGATCAATTTTTGAAATACATTTTTGAGAGCTTTTGGGTCTGAATCGGCTTAAGTATAAAGCTACAATGTTACCCGAAATGATATTTTACTATAAAATTGCGAGTTTCGGGGTCTTAAAGTGTATAAAAAGTGAGTAAATCATCATGGAAACTATATAACTTTTTATATAAAATTTCTGCACTATTTTCCTGACATGGATATTAAATTATATTTTTGGACATTTTCGGTCCGTTTGAACTGTAAGAACCTTAGGAAATATTTTAGCATCACTTATATAACATTTTCGGTCCGTTTGAACTGTTTAAAACCTTATAAATATTATTTTATAAACTAATTAAGCTATATATAAAATACCGTTACAAAAATAATAAAATTATTAAATCAAGCGATATCGACAATAATTATTTATCGAATAAAGGTGATATTTTACAAAGTACATATACTTGGACATTAAATAACAAACGTAATTTAAACATTGTTTCAACAGTTATAATCTAAACAAAACCTATTAGGTGGTAATATAACTTTATAATTTACATTGTTGTATTATTTCAAGTACACTATACTTATACGACCTATAATTAATTAGGTTGCATTCTGACAACGCCCAATTTATACATGTTTCTATGGCGTTATTTATGTGTATTTTATAATTTCTCGTGAAGTTTTGGTACTTAATTAAGCTTGAATTGCTTATAGGTTCACTTGAAGACTCTAGAGACCCAAGCTTATAAATCTATACACTTTGGGAGACGAATACAAGAAAAGAAAAGATTTCTAGCCAAAAGATCAAGATGTCCGCCGCACTTGCTACATTGTGCGCCGCACTTTCCTGTGAAGAAAAAACACCGTCGCACTTATAATATTGTGCGCCGCGCATTCTCCTAAAAGTTTGAAGAATTAAAGTTTAATAAATGCACCTGCATTAACTCCTCAAAACCGCCACACTTATTTGCAAGTGCGTCGCACTTCCAGTAAAAGTTATTAAATGAAATCGCATTAACTCCCAAAGTTCGCCACACTTTTTCCTAAGTGCGCCGTACTTTGCACTCAATCTTGCCTATAAATAGAGGACGAATTATAATCATTCCTCACATTCTATCCCATTTTACACACACATATTTTCCCTCCTTTCACCAAAACACCAAGAAACACCTTTTCCTTTGAAGAAAAGATCTAACGATCAAGAACGAAGAAGTTTTCTTACCTAGTTGTTGAAGTAATGGAAGTTTATGTAAAGTGTGCTTTTGTTATGAACTCCTTAGCCATGAGAGGCTAAATCTCTCATGACTACTCGGTGAAGTTACGATAAATGAATAAGTGTTTGGTATGATCTTGATGCTTTAATCTTAGCTTATGTTGTAAAACTGTTATATTCTTATCCGTATCTAATTTTGCTATTAACTTGATATATAATCATATCGGTATAGGTCAAAAGATCCGTTATGATCTATGTGGTTTTAAAGATTTGTCTGTGGTCATTAACGTCTGTGCTAAGAAAACCACTTTCGTAAATTGATAAACAAAATAAGTTTTGATATAATAATAACTGGATTATTTGAGTGACACATTTGGTCTAGTTAACTAAATGTAAGTCTTAAGTTGATCAATTTAATATGTAAAAACATTTTCTGACGATAATCATTTTTATAAAATTAAAGGTCCCATTTCGAGGTCCCAAAATCATTTCCAACACTTATAAATTTTTTCAACTATCCGAGTAGTCATCTTTATTATCATTGATAAAACTAAAGTTATTTTCAAATTGTTACGTCTATTTTTTTCTGATTCTTCGAAAACTTCTCATATCCCTGTGGACGACTGGTCTTACCTATAAAAGTTATACTTGAATACGTGGGGGTTATACTTTTACCCGTGTGTTTCCATATAATTGTCCGGTATTTTCAGTCTTATAAATTTAAAGCCTTTTGAAACACATCAATGTTTTTGGCGCCGTTGCCGAGGATTTCTTAGCTGTTTGTAGTCAACTTGGAAAAAATCTCTTTTACTTCTCCCTCTTTTTCAAATCGCGTATCGTTTGTTGGAAAATTGACCCGAACAATTTCTCCATTGGATGTCTTACAGGTGCTTCCATTATGAACTTGTTGAAACATTACTTGAACCTGAACGTACTCTGAATCGAAGACGTCGTCGACGAAAAAGAAGAGTTCATTCGATCAAAGAAAACAATCATCTAAAAAAACCCAAGAATTGTCTATCCGCAATTCTCGGAATCAACATTCCGTAACTTTTTTAGTTACTCTTGAAAACTTTACCCGATGGATGATGAACCCAAATTTGGGCTGCTGACCGTGTCGTTGCTCCGATCCTCGTTCCGCAATTTATTCTGAAACGCTAACGAATTTGTATCAAAGGTTAACCATTTGACCCTGTCAAAGGAACCAATTTGGATGAGGAACCAATACCGATCCCTCATAAAATATTATTTGAATTCCCTTGGAATCTGCATATGTTTAATTACAGAGATTAACCAAAAATGAAGCCTGCGCCTTTTGCTGTTTCCCTTAGCCCTTAATGGGAGAAAAACATGGTTGGACGAACTCAACGAAGGAACTATCAAAACATGGGATGAACTTCGAACCACTTTCATTAGCTGATTCTTTCCCCTAGCTCTTTTCGACCGACTCCTCGAGGAAATTCGAGCTTTTTCTCAACACGAGATTGAAATCTCTAACTGACGCTGGTTTCGTATGGAAGGTAAAGGCTCGAAACTGTCTTTGGTCACAATTGTCAAAAGGCAACATTATCAAAATCTTCTATCATGGTCTAAGCGAAATAACTCAAGAAGTTCTGAATGCCACAGCTGGAGGTATTTTCCTCTATAAAACACCAAATCAGGCTTATCAGCTTTTGGAAGACAAGGTCTTACTAAAGCTCGACTGGGCTAAAAATTAAAAAACCAAATCATCTCTTAAGAAAAATCAATGCTTTCATTGATGAAGGCAGCAGTAAGTTCTTAATTACTGACATAATTATGGGCCGAATGGGATGCCATGACCCCTAAAAATGGATGCTCAATATAAAGAACTCCAATAACCCATGCTAAAAAAAACAAAACCCGATTTGAATGAAGAGATATTACCTAAGTCTCGTGAGGTGGAAGCTAATTCACGCAAATTTTCGTATAGACACGTTTTTACAATAATTACCGCGAGATCGAAGACTCGAATCGCGATAGTTGGCGTTCAAACGAACGAAGTAGTTACAATCGAGACAACTACCGATCCACACTGATGATAAACCATACGATCTTCAAAAACAATTCAACGATTTCATGAAATCTCAGCAATCGACCAACGCTTTTGTCAAAGAAACGTTCATGGATCTTAAAACTCAACTCGAAACCGTAGCCAAAAATCATCAAGCCTACAATTAAATTCTTGAAACCAAGGTTCGACAGACTTGCTGTCATGCATCTGGTCGACCCTCTAGATTTCTCTTCCTTCTTAGTAACACTAACCAACCATAAGGACAAAATTTAATGTCCTACTCACAAACCACCAAAATTCGAAGAGCATGTGAATGCCGTATTCACAAGAAGTGGTAAATCCTACAACCCACCAGTGAACTCAAATGATCAACAAACAATTCTGAAAACCCTATCAATTTCGACGATAGCGATGAAGAAGACAAAGAACCTACACCACAACCGAAAATTCAAAATCCAAAACCAGTCAAGGAAACTACATTACCGAAACCATACAAACCAAAAATCTCGTATCCTCAAACATCTAAGGAAAAAAAAATGGAAGTAATACGGATAAATTTTCTCATCAATCTGGAGTTTGAATATGTACTCTTATCGATGTCTTGGCCGGAATGCCTAATTATGGAAAATTTCTCAAGGAACTCATAAGCAACAAACATAAAATCGAACAAATTTCTGCCGCTTTCTTAAGCGACGAAAGTTCAGCGATGATCCAAAACAAAGTCTCCAACCTGAACTTCGGAGGACCCCTGGATGTTTGCCTATTCCATGTAATTTCAACAAAAGTTTTCTGCAATGCTTAGCCGACCTAGTGCTAGCCTTAACTTATGCCATATTCATATATGCCAAGTTATCTTATCAAAAATCTTAAACTACTTAAAATTAGCGTAGATTTAGTCTGACAGATCATTCCAATACCCTGTTGGAATAGCTGAAAATATGCTCATTGAAGTTGGTAAATTCACTTTTCTTGCTGATTTCGTTATTCTCGAAATGGAAGAAGATAGTAAAGTTCCACTCATTTTGGGACGACCATTTCTTCACACTGCTAATGAAGTAATTCGAGTTAAACAGAAACAACTCAACCTTGGAGTCAGAACTGAACGAATGATTTTCAATATCGATTCTGCAATGAAACACTCCTATTCAAATAATGATACCTGTTTCAGTATCGATTTCATCGATGAAATCTTAGAAGAAAATTTCGACGCTCTTCTAGACGAAGGTAGTAAAATTCTTCATTCCATTGAAGGAACCCTTCTCGAAGAAGAAATCTTTGCTGAATTTGATGAATTCATGGCAATGACTGCTAATGAAAACTCTGACTCTAAATCCGATACCGAAGATCCGCCATTCAAAAAAATCACCATCAATACTGATTATAAGATCAAAACATCTCTCGAAGAACCTCCTATGGATCTCGAACTTAAACCCCTTCTGATAATCTGGAATATGTATTCTGGAAGAACCTCCTTTCTTCCTGTTTATACTATCTCAGCTATCCAAAGAAAAAGAAAAACAAACTCGTATCTGTTTTTTCCTTAAAAAGCAATGAAGACTTTGCTTGGAAAACAAACAGATATTCCTTGTATTTTCCCATCAGTTTGCAAACATAAGGTATACAATTTCTGGATGATAGAATCCGTTGTCCAATAATAAAAGAAGGTTAAATCCGAATTGCAGGAAGTCTCAAAAAATAAATCATGAAACTCTTGGATACCGGTATAATTTATCCAATTGCCGATAGTCCTTGGGTTAGTCCTATCCACTGTATACCAAAGAAAGGTGGTATTACAGTTGTCACCAACGAAAATGTTGAACTTGTTCCAACCAGAACCATTACAAGTTGGCGAGTATGCATCGATTATCGTAAACTCAATGAAGCAACCGAAAAAGATCATTTTCCTTTACCATTTATGGATCAAACCTAGAAAGACTGACAGAGGAAATAATTTTCTAATTCCTCGATGGTTTTTCTGGGTATTTTCAAATTCCTATCGATCCTAATGATCAAGAAAAAACAACATTCACGTGTCCTTTCGGCACATACGCTTATAGGCGAATGCCTTTCGGGCTATGTAATGCTCCTGCCACATTTCAAAGGTGTATGTTGGCAATCTTTCACGATATGATCGAAGAATCAGTCGAAGTATTCATGGACGATTTCTTCGTCTTTGGAAACTCTTTCGACACATGCCTAAACAACCTTGATAAAATGCTCCAACGTTGTAAAGACGCTCATCTCGTCCTAAACTGGGAAAAATGTCATTTCATGGTCAAAGAAGGAATTGTGCTCGGACACAAGGTGTCCAGTGCAGGACTTGAAGTCGACAAAGCAAAAATCGATGTGATCTCAAAACTTCCACCCCCTACTAATATCAAAGGTGTTAGAAGCTTTCTCGGACATGCCGGTTTTTACCGACGTTTCATTAAAGACTTCTCGAAAATTGCTCGACCTATAACTAAACTGCTCAAAAAATATACTCCTTTTGAATTCGACGATGAATGTCAAAAAGCTTTTGAATCATTAAAAGAGAAACTCACATGTGCTCCTGTGATCGTAAGCCTGAACTAGAATCTTCCATTTGAACTTATGTGTGATGCAAGTGATTTTGATGTAGGAGCCGTCTTAGGTCAAAAAGATGGTAAAAACTTTCACCCAATCTACTTCGCAAGCAAAACCCTTAATTCCGCTCAACAAAAATACACCGTAACCGAAAAAGAACTTATGGCTGTAGTTTTTGCATTTGACAAATTCAGATCCTATCTTATTCTCTCAAAAAACTTATTGTTCATACGATCATTAAGCTTTAGGAACTATTCAAAAAGCAAGATGCTAAACCACACCTTATTCGATAGATCTTACTTCTATAAGAATTCGACATAGAAATCAAAGATAGAAAAGGTACCGAAAATGTTGCACCCGATCACTTATCTCGAATTGAAAATAATGAGACAAGCGATGATAGTGAAGTTGATGATTACTTTCTCAGAGAAACTCTTATGGAAATCAACACCAAAGATGAACCGTGGTTCGCAGACTTTGCAAACTACCTAGTCGGTAATATAATACACGGATGACTATAAACCCAAGATAAATTTTTCTCTTTGACCAAACATATTTGGGAGGAACCTTACCTTTTCAAAGTATGTTCCTATGGTATGATCAAACGTTGTATATCTGGACCAGAAACCCGAACCATTTTAGATAAATGTCACGAAGGACCAACAGGTGGACATTATGGACCAAACATAACTGCTAAAAAAGTCCTTGATTCAGGATTTTACTAGCCAACAATCATCAAAGAAGCTCATACTCTAGTCCGCTTATGTGAAGCAAGCCAAAAGACCAGAAATATATCAAAATGTGATAAGATGCCCTTAAACAACATTCAAGTATGGGAAATTTTCGACATATGGGGTATCGACTTTATGGGACCGTTCCCGAAATCATATAAGTTTGAATACATTCTAGTCGTCGTAGATTACGTATCTAAATGGGCCGAAGATCAAGCTTTACCAACCAATGACGCCTGAGTAGTAATCACCTTTCTGAAGAAGCTATTTTGCCGTTTCGGAATGCCCAAAGCTCTAATCAGCGACCGAGGTACCCACTTCTGTAACAAAATAATGGAAAAAACCATGAAAAGATATGGAGTTAACCACCGTTTCTCTACATCTTATCACCCTCAAACTAGTGGTCAAGTTGAAAACACGAACATGGCTCTTAAAAGAATTCTTGAAAAAACTATTAAAGACAATCCTGCTATTTGGTCAAGAAAACTTGATGATGCTTTGTGGGCTTTTCGCACTGCCTACAAAACACCTACCGGTACCACACCATACAAACTAATATATGGAAAGAACTTCCATTTACCATTTGAAATTAAACACCGTGCATACTGGGCACTAAAGAATTGCAACCCAGATTTAATCGCTGTTGGTGAGAAAAGAATGTTCCAATTACACGAGTTAGATGAATTTAGATACCAAGCATATGAAAACTCTCGTTTATACAAGGAAAGAACCAAAGTCTGGCATGACAGAAAATTACGAATGAGAAAGGAATTCAAGCAAGGAAATAAGGTCCTACTTTTTCACTCAAAGTACATGTTTAAACAACTGAAACTTAGATCTCAATGGTATTGGCGACCTTTGTCGTGTAATACATCAAATATCTATCCGACAAGGTTGATCTTTTGGAAAAGATGGAAAGACGTTCATAGTCAATGGTCACCGACTCAAACTAAATCACGAAGCAGATAATAACCCAAGGGAATTAGTCACTCCCTTTTTCCCAAACAAATGACCCTCGAAATACGAGTCTAGCTAACGACTCTCTTAAAAATTAAGCGCTTCTTGGGAGGCAACCCGTGCTTTCACTTAAGTGTGGAGGAGTTCCTCCTCCATTCTTCTACTAATATCTTTTATCTATTTTTTTTAAATCAACAAAAATATTTTCTCTTTGTGTGCTTTTGTTTACTCTTAAGCAGGTACTCTAGCTTAAATAATGTGGAAAATTACGACGTATGCTCAAGATTAGCTTACAGCTATGCATTTCTCTATGCCCCGGGAAGTACCGTTTTCCTTTAATTTTCCCTATTTTATCTCTATTATCAGTTATCACATTGAGGGCAATGTTCAACTTAAGTGTGGAGGGGAGCCAAATAGGAAAAATTAATCATATCCCTCTATGTTTGCCCTATTAAAAATTTTCTAACTAATATTTTATTATATGTTTTGAAATTAAAAAATGCTCTTAGTAAGGCAAGTCCAACCGGATTGACATTATAGCTAGCACACCCTAGTCTACTAAATTGTGAGAAATCTAAGCCTTAAAAATATTCAGGTATCCACCTTTGGTACCTAAGATAATTGATGCCTTTAGCTTGTTCAAGTTAAAGTTTGATTGCAGTCATATGCGTCTATTCCGTCGTTACGGATGTGTACGTATGGTCTTTGTCACCTTTTTTGGAACATTGGTATTGGTTGAAAATTATATTTAAGAGAGCCGGTAATTTAGAAGCTCTAAAACTTATGCTTAATCATCATTTACTAGACCGAAGCCTATCACATGAAATGTATCTCGCAAGTTCTTATTCTCGCAAGCGATCCTTTTAATACTATGTTGATGAAATATCTAAAAGTTGAATGAAGAAAGTCCTGTGCTAAGCCTTAGTGTGAAAAAAAAAAGTTCTATATGAGTTGTAATAGTTCAAAAGAAATAAAGGCTTATGTTCGGCGCATGAAGATTAGATCCTCTCTAGTACCCAAGTTCCACCCTTCGGTCAAGTTTATGTGTTAAGTACAAGCCTATGGTAGTTGTCTAGATTATGTCTGTGCAAATTGAGTGTTCTTCACAAAAACATATTTAAACCTATCTGAGTGGCTGAGTGAATTTAAAATGAAACATTATCCCTATGTGAGGTGCTATGTTATATGTTTATGCCTGAAAAGTTATCTAAAATGCAAATTCTCTTAAAAATTCAAATTTTCTTCACGTCACGACAAATGATTTTATTTTTTCGCTTCCATTGCTTGAGGGCAAGCAATAAGCTAAGTGTGGAGGGATGTGATAACACCCAATTATAATGTTTCTATGCGTTATTTTATGTTTATTCTATTCATTTTTCGTGAAACTTTTGGCCCCCCGCTATTAATTAAGCTTGAATTGATTATAGGATTCCTGAAGACTCTAGAGACCAAGCTCATGAATTATCACTTTGGAGACAGAATACAAGAAAAGAAAAGATTTATAGCCAAAGTTCAAGAAGTCTGCCGCTACGTGTACATTATCATCGCGCACTTTCCCTTAAAACCCAAAACCGCGCACATTTTCCCAAAGTTTGAAGAATTAAAGTCCATTAAATGCACCTACATTAACTCCTCAAAACCGCCGCACTTATTTGTAAGTGCGCCGCACTTCCAGTAAAAGTCATTAAATGCTATCGCATTAACTCCCAAAGTTCGCCGCACTTTTTCCTAAGTGCGCCGCACTTTGCACCCAATCTTGCCTATAAATTTAGAATAAATTTTCATCCTAAAGGCATCCCTCCTCACAATCATTCCTCACATTCTCTCCCATTTTACACACACATACTTTCCCTCCTTTCACCAAAACACCAAGAAACACCTTTTCCTTTGAAGAAAAAGATCTAACGATCAAGAACGAAGAAGTTTTCTTACCTAGTTGTTGAAATAATGGAAGTTTATGTAAAGTGTGCTTTTGTTATGAACTCCTTAGCCATGAGAGGCTAAATCTCTCATGACTACTCGGTGAAGTTACGATAATGAATAAGTGTTTGGTATGATCTTGATCGCTTTAATCTTAAGCTTATGTTGCAAACCTGTTATATCTTATCTTATCTATTTTTGCTTATCAACTTAGATTATATAATCATATCGGTATAGGTCGAAAGATCCGTTATGATCTATGTGGTTTTAAAGATTTGTCTATGGTCTTTAACGTTTGTGCTGAGAAATCCACTTTCGTAAATTGATAAACAAAATACGTTTTGATATATTAATAACTGGATTATTTGAGTGACACATTTGGTCTAGTTAACTAGATATAAGTCTTAAGTTAATCAAGTTAATTCGTAAAAACGTTTTCTGACGAGAAATCATTTTTATAAATTAAAGTCCCATCTTCGAGGTCAAATCATTTCCAACACTTATAAATTATTCTCAACTATCCGAGTAGTCATCTTTATTATCATTGATAAAACTAAAGTTATTTTCAAAATTGTTAAAGTCTCTTTTCTTTCTGATTATTCGGACACTACTCTAATCCATGTGGATGACCTGGTCTTACCTAAAAAGATTATACTGCATACGTGGGTTATACTTTTACCCGTGTGTTTCCATATAATTGTCCGGTATTTTCAGTCTTATAAATTTAAAGCTTTTGAAACACATCAAAGTTTTTGGCGCCGTTGCCGGGGATTTCTTAGCTGTTCTGTAGTCAAACTCTGAAAAATCTCTTTAACTCTCCCTCTTTTTCAAATCGCCGTACAGTTTTCTGGAAAACTGACCCGAATAAATTCTCCTTTGGATGCATACACGTGCTTCCAATTCTGAACTTGTTGAACCATTACTTGAACCTGAACGTACTCTGAATCGAAGACGTCGTCGACGAAACAGAAGAGTTCCATTCGATCAAAGAAATAATCCACCTAAAAACCCGAGAATTGTCTATCCGCCAATTCTCGACATCAACCACTTCCGTCACTTTCTAGTTACTCTTGAAAACCTTTACCCAATGGATGATGAACCCATGTGGGATGCTGACCATGTTGTCGCTTCGACTCCTGGTTCCGCAATCACTATTCCTAAAACTGCTAACGAATTTGCTATCAAAGGTAACCACTTGACTCTTGTCAAAGGAAACCAATTTGATGGTAGAACCAAAACCGATCCTCATAAACACATTCACGAATTCCTCGGAATCTGCGATATGTTTAAATATAGAGATACTGAAAATGAAGTCGTTCGCCTAATGATGTTTCCTCTATCACTCACTAGAGAAGCAAAAACATGGCTGGACGAACTCAACGAAGGAACTATAGAAACATGGGATAAACTTCAAACCGCTTTCATTAGCCGTTTCTTTCCCCTAGCTCTTTTCGACCGACTCCTCGGAGAAATCTGAGCTTTCTCTCAACACGAGAACGAATATCTAACGGACGCTTGGCTTCGTATGAAGGAAATGCTCCGAAACTGCCATGGTCACAATCTGTCCAAAGGCAACATTATCAAAATCTTCTATCATGGTCTAAGCGAAATAACCCAAGAAGTTCTAAATGCCGCAGCTGGTGGTATTTTCCTCTATAAAACACCAAATCAAGCTTATCAACTTTTGGAAGACAAGGTCTTACTAAAGCTCGACTACGCTAAAAATCAAAAAACCAAACCATCTCTTAAAAAACCGTTGCTTTCGCCGATGAAGGTAGCAATAATTCCAATACTAACAAAATTATGGCCCGAATGGATGCCATGACCCTAAAAATGGATGCTCGGTATAAAGAACTCCAAAACCATGCTAAAAAAACAAAACCCAATCTTGATGAAGATGATATAGCTATGTCCCGAGAAGAAGAAGCCAAATTCATGCAAACTTTTTGTAAGACTCGTTTTTACAATGATTACAGCGACCGAGACTCGAATCGCAATAATTGGTGTTCAAACGAACGAAGTAGTTACAATTAAGACAACTACCGATCCAATAATGATGATAAACCATACGATCTTCAAAAATAATTCAATGATTTCAT
The DNA here is from genome assembly GCA_026074375.1 of Tanacetum coccineum. Taxonomy (NCBI): domain Eukaryota; kingdom Viridiplantae; phylum Streptophyta; class Magnoliopsida; order Asterales; family Asteraceae; genus Tanacetum; species Tanacetum coccineum. The sequence continues at coordinate 23,081 of BQNB010092924.1, forward strand.
GAAATCTTAGCAATCGACCAACGCTTTCGTCAAAGAAACGTTCATGGATCTTAAAACTCAACTCAAAATTGTTTCTAAAAATCATCAAGCTTCAATTCAAAACCTTGAAACCAAGTTCGACAGACTTGCTGACAAGAAATCTGGTCGACCTTCTGGATCTCTTTCCAGTAACACTCAACCAAACCCAAAAGGACACAATTCCAAAGTCTACCAACCACCACAATCTCGCAATTAGCATGTGAATGTCGTATTCACAAGAAGTGGTAAATCCTACAACCCACCAGTGAACTCAAATGATCAACAAACTAATCCTAAAAACACTATCAATTTCGACAATAGCAATGAAGAAGACGAAGAACCTACACCACAACCGAAAATTCAAAATCCAAAACCAGTCAAGGAAACTACATTACCCAAACCATACAAACCAAAAATCCCGTAACATCTAAGGAAAGAAAAAATGGAAGCTCAATACAGAAAATTTCTCGACCTAATCCGCGCAGTTCGAATCAATGTACCTCTTATCGATGTCTTGGTCAGAATGCCTAATTATGGAAAATTTCTCTAGGAACTCATAAGCAACAAACATAAAATCGAACAAATTTTTTCCGCTTTCTTAAGTGACGAAAGTTCAGCAATGATCCAAAACAAAGTTCCACCTAAACTCGGAGACCCCGGAAGTTTTCTTATTCCATGTAATTTCAACAAAACCTTCTCCTGCAATGCCTTAGCTGACCATGGTGCTAGCATTAACCTTATGCCATATTCACTATATGCCAAATTATCTCTCGAAAATCTTAAACCTGCTAAAATGAGCATAAGATTAGCCGACAAATCATTCCAATACCCAGTTGGAATAGCTGAAAATATGCTCATCGAAGTTGGTAAATTCACCTTTCCTACTAATTTCGTTATTCTCGAAATGGAAGAAGATAGTAAAGTTCCACTTATTTTGGGACGACCTTTTCTTCACACTACTGACGCAGTAATTTGAGTTAAACAGAAACAACTCAACCTTGGAGTTGGGACTGAACGAATGATTTTCAATATCGATTCTGCAATGAAACACTCCTATTCATACGATGATAACTGTTTTAGTATTGATGTCATCGATGAAATCTTAGAAGAAGATTTCGAGGCTCTTCTAAATGAAGGTAGTAAAATTATGCATTCCATTGAAGGAACCCTTCTCGAAGAAGAAATCTTTGCTGAATTTGATGAATTCATGGCAATGACTGCCGATGAAAACTCTGACTCTGAATCCGATACCGAAGATCCGCCATTCGAAAAAATCACCATCAATACTGATTATAAGATCAAAACATCTCTCGAAGAACCTCCTACGGATCTCGAACTTAAACCCCTTCCTGATAATCTGGAATATGTATTCCTGGAAGAACCCTCTTTTCTTCCTGTTATCATATCATCTCAGCTATCCAAAGAAAAGAAAAACAAACTCATATCTGTCCTTAAAAAGCACAAGCAAGCCTTTGCTTGGAAAACAACAGATATTCCTGGTATTTGCCCATCATTTTGCAAACACAAGATACAACTTCTGGATGATAAGAAACCCGTTGTCCAAAAACAAAGAAGGTTAAATCCGAACATGCAGGAAGTTGTCAAAAAAGAAATCGTGAAACTCTTGGATACCGGCATAATTTATCCAATTGCCGATAGTCCTTGGGTTAGTCCTATCCACTGTGTACCCAAGAAAGGTGGTATTACAGTTGTCACCAACGAAAAAAATGACCTTGTTCCAACCAGAACCATTACAGGTTGGCGAGTATGCATCGATTATCGTAAACTCAATGAAGCAACCACAAAAGATCATTTTCCTTTACCATTTATGGATCAAATGCTAGAAAGACTCGTAGGAAATAAATATTTCTGTTTCCTCGATGGTTTTTCTGGGTATTTTCAAATTCCTATCGATCCTAATGATCAAGAAAAAACAACATTCACGTGTCCTTTCGGCACATACGCTTATAGGCGAATGCCTTTCGGGCTATGTAATGCTCCTGCCACATTTTAAAGGTGTATGTTGGCAATCTTTCATGATATGATCGAAGAATCAGTCGAAGTATTCATGGACGATTTCTCCGTCTTTGGAAATTCTTTCAACACATGCCTAAACAACCTTGATAAAATGCTCCAACGTTGTAAAGACGCTCATCTCGTCCTAAACTGGGAAAAATGTCATTTCATGGTCAAAGAAGGAATTGTGCTCGGACACAAGGTGTCTAGTGCAGGACTTGAAGTCGACAAAGCAAAAATCAATGTGATCTCAAAACTTCCACCCCCTACTAATATCAAAGGTGTTAGAAGCTTTCTCGGACATGCCGGTTTTTACCGACGTTTCATTAAAGACTTCTCAAAAATTGCTCGACCTATAACTAAACTGCTCGAAAAAGATACTTCATTTGAATTCAACCATGAATGTCAAAAAGCTTTTAAATCATTGAAAGAGAAACTCACATGTGCTCCTATAATCGTAAGCCCGAACTGGAATTTTCTGTTTAAACTTATGTGTGATGCAAGTGATTTCGCTGTAGGAGCCGTCTTAGGTCAAAGATGGTAAAAACTTTCACCCGATCTACTTCGCAAGCAAAACCCTTAATTCCGCTCAAAAAATACACCGTAACCGAAAAAGAACTTATGGTTGTAGTTTTTGCATTTGACAAATTCATATCCTATCTTATTCTGTTAACATAAGATTCACCCTTAGAACAACCGATCCGGAGGTATGGTAAAATGAAAAAGATGTTGAGCCATATTATTAGAGAGAAAAGAGGTAAGATGTGAGAAGTTGTGTGTATGGTTGAGAGAAAAGAAGGAAGACACACACACTCACACTTTACAAATGTGAACTTCTACCCCTTCATGGAAGTATGGAGGGGGTATTTATAGTCTCGGGCTTGACTAGCTAAACTAACCTGACACGACTATAAATGATAAATGTAATTCTGGATTAGTCACCATATTTTAGGGCTAACAATCTTCCCCCAATATGTGGACATAAGGAATTACTTACAATGTTCCTATTAGGTATAAATACAACACAAATAAAGTCTTCCAAAGCGCTTCCAAAGCTGAAGATGTCTTCTGAGTTCTCCTGGTCTTGAAACTTGTACTCCAGCTTGGATCTTCAGTGTCTTTACTTGTACATGAACAATTGTAGTATGCATGAATTGTATTAACTTCCCCCCAATTCATGCAACATGTCTTGAAAAGCTTTCTTCATAGACTCCTTTTTGTCAAAGTTTCTGAATCAGCTTCCCCCTAAACCAACATCCCTATCTTGAGCAGATTCCGAAACATTGATGTAGCTTGAACAGTCTTCTACTTGTCATCAAAGTGCACATCGGAATTTTGTAGAAGTCAAACCACACTAACGATCACTGCTTCTTGTCATTA
>BQNB010092925.1:0-20152 GCA_026074375.1 Tanacetum coccineum
TGGAGGTTAGGGAGGATAAAAGTAAAAGATAGCCATGTTAGATTAATAGAGAGAGAAAGGGAAAGATGTGTGTGTTTTCTAAAGAGAAACACACACACTTTATAAGATACAATGAATCCTTACCTTCCTATGGAAGTATAAAAAGGGTATATATAGGCCTAGTGGCACCTAACTATCCTAACTAGTCATTATTAGTCCATACGCGCCACACCTTATGTAAACTATTGCAATTCTGTATTAGTCGACATATTTTAAGGCTAACAATCTTCCCCCAATATGCGGACATACAAAATTACTTACAATGTTCCTAACAAGTACAAATACAAACAAAATAAAGTCTTCCAAGGTGCTACCAATGCTGAAGATGTCTTCTGGGTTCTTCTGGTCTGGAAACTTGTACTCCAGCTTGGATCTTCAGTGTCTTTACTTGTACAAGAACCATTGTAGTATGCATGAGTTGGATTAATTTCCCCCAATCCATGCAACTGTCTTGAAAAGCTTTCTTTATGGACTCATTTTTGACAAAGTTTCTGAATCAGCTTCCCCCAAACCAACATCTATATCTTAAGCAGATTCTGAAACTATGATGTAACTTTGTAGACGAAAGAAGCAGAAGTAGAACAGTAGATGAGAAGCAGAGAAGTAGAAGTAGAAGCTAACCACACCAAATAGAACTGCGTCTATATTGTTTCATGTTACGTCTTGATGAATATCCGTTTCGGGGGAACATGCAAGAATCAACAATAATTCTTCTCACATTTGCAGAATACTTCACCCTAACCATACTAAGTGAAGTAGAATACACTACTTCCCCCTAAAAGTTAAACAAAGTACACGCTGCACGAATCTTCCAAACCAATAGTTTATATGCCTATAGCCCTTCTTTATTGACCCAAAAAACCACACCACGTACACGATTTTACCTCATGATGGTTGCAAAATCTCGGAAGCATCATTGTCGTGTACGTCCATATACTCGAGAAGTTCTTGTCATAAGCACAAATCTTGAAAAGTTATGAACGTCGTTGAAGAACTTTGAAAATTTTGCTTAGACTGTGAAGTACCATTGTCTGGTAATCACATAATAATATCCCGTGAGAATTGCTGATTACATCTCAACCTTTAAACTCTTTGGCTAACTTACCAACCTCGTATTTTGTCGGCTATTTGTTATGACCACATGTTGAAGTAAACCCGCTATACCAAATTTGAAACTGAAGTAAAATCTCCCAAATTTGTTACTTAAGCTTGCACTGTTGTTAATTGAAGAACGGTGCAAGATTAAATCTCTAAGTACCCTATACCCAACATCAAAAGTATAAGATGTACTACACCTCTAGAAATTATCCACATCGGCATCTGCGTGTGACACTGAGTACTACAACGTAACCCCTTTTAGTGATAGTTAACCAGGTCTTCATCCAACTACCCCGACTACCGGAAACTAGAAAATTCAAGTCTCAATCATAAGCTGTATACGTTCAAGCAAGTCATCAATCGATAGAGTGAGTTTAAAGAAAAAGGGTAGAAAGTAGAAGGAAGTCTCGATTATGAAATACGTAGACGCCTTCGTGAAACCCACTTCAATCTCAAATAAGGGATACCAAATCAACTTCGTGATCACTTGACATTAAAATCTGAATCCATAGCTGATTCGTCAGAATCTATATATACGTAAATATAAAATATAATATATGATGGAAAATTACCAATTTACCCTTGAGGACAAAGGTAAAAAGGAAAATCTTCACAAATATATATAATATAATACGTATATAAACCGGGAAGTATGATTCCCGGGTCGTTATCCCCCAACGATTTGTGAAATTGAAACCACGTTTGATGTTCGGACAATGATTTGAATTGAAGACAAAGATTGATTTGATTATCTACTTTTAAAAATTAAAATAAACAAATTATAACAATTAAGCATGAAGACATATAATGGGAAACCAAATTTTAATTAAAAACGCAAAACGGGACCCCTAAACGGAGGTCAAAAACCCTAAATTTCTAAAATTAAACCTAACTTAAATTTTTATTTTTAAATAGACTCTATTTGACTAAAAAGTAAGTTTAAAGAAAAGTAGAACAAAAACGGAGTTGAAATCAGCCTTAAAACACGAAAAACGAGATCGGGAACGAATCCCGTTCTTTAAAAATCGAATTTTTGCAAAATAGACCCTACGAAAGCAAAACTAATTTTCCTATAAACTTTATGATAAAAGAAAATTTTCTAAAAAATTTTTATATTTTTTTGATTATTTTTTTATTTTTTATGATTTTTAAAGTTTTTAATAAAAATAAATGTTTAAAAATACTAAAATATCTATAAAAATTCTAAAAAAAATACAAAAAATAGCTTATACTAATTGGAACCTAGGAAAAATAAGCTTGAGATCACAGCTTATTGAATAAGCTGCGAAATAAGCTAAAAATAGCTTATAAGCTTATGAGGGCAAAACGTGTATAAAGAATAAATGTTGCAAAGGTATAATGAAAAAGACCCAAGGGCGCAGTGGTAGTGAGTGTGGTGTGTGTGTTATAAAAGGGTTGAAAGTGTTGAGGTCGGGGGTTCGAGTCTTGCTCACCCCCGATTTCCACTTTCCCATTTTTTTTATTTTTTGAAAACTTATAAAAGCAAAGTTGTTAAGCACCTAAAAATAAGCAATTTTAATAAAAGAAACTTTTTATGAAAAGCCCTAAATAAGCTACTAAACAGCTTATAATTCTGACAGAAACACTTAACTCATATTTTTGGCTTTTTTCAAAACTTTTGAAAACTCAAAAACTATTATAAGCTAATCTAATGATCTATAAGCTAAATTTTAACCTAAACCTAACCTAAAAATCTAGAAATGACAAAAATGAGCTTAAAAGATGATCCATAAGCTGACATAAACGTATTAAGCACTTATTGAAATTTTAAAACCAAACAGTCCTTAAACCTATTTTTGAGCTTAAATTTAAGCAAGCAATTAAGCATTTTAATGAATGAAACTTATATATTCTTAGAGCTAAACTAAAAGGCTATCTGAAACTGCTTTTGAAAATGATTTTGAAATCAAAGAGCTTATTGAGAAAAGCTTGTGAAAACAGACAGTAAGCTCAAAATGCTGACCTCTACTTTGAAAAAAACAAAATGCAATTTTAAAAGCTTAAAAACAGATAGTCTAATAAGCTACTTATTAAAAACTAAATGCAAACTTATAAACTATGATATATAAGCTACTTTATTGCAGAAAATGAAACCTAACAACTATTTTAACCTACTTACAAAAAAGCTAGAAAATGACCTTAATCTGTTTTTCCCTATCTGATGCAAATGACACAAAAGTAATTAAAGCACAAAATCTTAAAATACAGACCTTTAATTCTTACTCTACACTGATAAAACACCTAAGTAGACTTAAGTAGGTGAACTAGATTAGCTTAATTCTACTTGAGCTTAAAATGAAACTAATGAAGGACTTAATGAACACAGATTCAATTAACAACTAGAAAACTTATGAAATCTTAACTAGTCCTAATAAAACTCACTAAACCTGCACTTTTAAGCCCCTTAAAATGATTCAAAACCAAAACAAAGGAACAAAAAGATTCAAGCAGTACTAACTCATGTTAGTACTGCTAGTCCCAAACACCCCTTTAAAGTTCTTAGAATCCATTTAAGCTTATGCAATGCTGATTTAATGATTAAAATTCAGATACCAGGTGACAAGCAGCTTAACACAACCTTATTAAGCAAATAACAATAAGCAGATAAGCCAGAATCAACAAGCTAATGATTATGCTAACTATTTTTTTGTTTTTTAGATATTAAGGACAAGTTAAACAAAACTAAGTTCTAAAATACTATAGCTAGAAATAGATGATGAAACATGATCAATGAGCTTAATAAAACAAGTAAAAACTACAAATAAGCTAGTTAATAAGCAAAATAAGCAAAAGCTAAACTAGAAGATTAAGACAGAAATATGAAATAGGAGACTTACAAGCTGCCTTAGCTAAACAAAGGCTATAAAAGGCTCAATTGAGCTATCTACAAGCTCTGGCTTATTGTAAATAAGCCAGTAAAAGTCCATATGAGCTCTTCCAAAGTAAGCTCATCTTCCAAAAGCTCAAAAATCCAAATAGCCAAGGTATTTAAGCTGTTTTTAGAGTTACAGTAGATTAAATGACTGAATTGAGCTCAATTTGAGCTTAGAGACTCAAAGAGCTTGTATGAGCTTATTAGTAGCTTATGAAACAGTAGCATAAACATTTGAGAGAAATAAGAGCTTATAAGTGAAAACAGTTTATGAGAACTAAATTGTGATTTTATTAATGCTTAAAACTGATTACAATACTTAATAAAAGGAAATTACAAGAGCTTAAAAGAAAATTACAATTTTAAACTAAAAAGTTACATAAGCTATTTTAAAAACTAAAGAAAAATTCAGAAAAAAGAACATGGCAATGTGAGGGTGAAGGAGTCCTTTTATAGCTGCCAGGAGAAGCTTCTAGGTGTCAAGTCCTTCACACGCTCCCTTGAATCCTGTCCCTCCATTTCTTCCAATGATTGGATCTCAATTGGGGTCCGTTAGATCAAATCTTAGCTCACACGGATTGCCAGCGTGGCAATCCGTGATGTGACACTCCTGTGCTTCTTTTGTACTCCTTTTAGTGCAAAAATCTATCCTTGGTGTGTTTCCTTCCTTGTACGCGTGTCATTCCCTTTTGGGAATTGACCAATGGAAGCCTTGGATGATGTAATACTCTGCCAACGTGTACTTAACCACTTGAATTACCCTTCCATGCCCTTAATTTACACTTGCCCGTTGATTTTGACCTCGTGGTAAAAGGAAGAAGACGGTAAATAGTAGAAACCACTTTTCCCACGCCTTTTCTTTTATAAAGGGAGGGAGTTTGACTTTCTTTGACCCGGGTAAATAACTTCGGGCTTATAAGAGTTTTGGGCCTGGGTAGGCCAATAATAGTATAGTAGTATTTCCGTCGGGTTAAGAAATTCACTTTTGACCAAAGTGATATCCCTAAAACCTCCCGGGTCGTTATTTCCCAACGAAGTGCGAATTGAAAATCGGAAACATTCGTGATCACGCGTTTTGAATGGATAAAAAGGATTTTGATTAGGTAATCTATTTCTAATAAGCAAATAAATTCAATTAAAACCTAAAAACGAAAGCTATTTATGAATAAGTCCTAAAATGAAGACGTAAAAAGAAAAAAACTCGACATAAAAAATCTAAATAATGAAAAATAGACGTAAAATGATTTTTTCTACTAACCTAAATCCTAAATGACTAAAAAAAGAAATAATAAAGAAAACTAGAATAAAAACGGAGGAGTTTAAAGCTAAAAACGCGAAGAAAACGAGAACGGGGACGAAACCCGTTCTTTAAAAAGTAAAACTTTGCAAAAATGACCATACGAAAGAAATTCTATTTTTCCTAGAAGATAAGTGACAAAATAAAATTTTCTAAAAAAAGAAAAATATTTTTTTGATTTTAATTTTATTTATTATGATTTAAAAACAGTTTTAAAGAAAATAAATAATAAAAAATAGTAAACTAAATTAATAAAATCTGGAAAAATTAAGGAAATTAATTTGAACTATTTAAAACCTAGGAAATATAAGAAAGTTGAAAAATCTATTCGAATAAGCAGTTAAAATAGGCTAAATAAGTTGATGGGCTTATGGGCTAAAATGCTAATAAGTAATAAACCAAGCACAACTCTACCAGATGGCCCTACTGGAGCCGATGGTAGGTGTGTGTTGGTTAGAGGACCTTGGGGAAAGGGAGAGGTCACGGGTTCTAGGCCTAGCAACACCCCCTTTTTTGCTATATTTTTTTTTGAAATTTAAAAGAACAAACTTAAAGATAAGCTAACAACAAGCAATTTTACTAAAAGAACTTTTAATGAAAAGCTTTTTAATAAGCTGTTTAACAGCTTAAAACATGACAGATTACAAATCTTTTTATATTTTTTCAAATTTTAAAGACTCATTAAGCTAACTTAAGCTAAACTGAATGGACTATAAGCTAAAATCTAAGCTAACCTAATCCTATAAGCTAGGATGAAAAGAAATAAGCACATTAATCCTAAGCTATAAGCAGAAAAACTGAAAAAGCACTTATGCAGTTTTTTAAAACAAACAGACCAACAAGCACACTTTGAGCTTAAATTAAACAACCAAAAGAGCTTTTTTCTGAAGAACATTTAACTTTTTATGAAAGAACAGCTTGAGGACTCTTAGAAAAAGCTTTTAAATTGAATTTTTGAAAACTGTAAGTTAAGAGAACTTGCTTTTGAAAGTTGCTTTTGTCACTGAGTGACAAAAGCAATTTTTGCTTTGCTTAAAAACTTGCCAACTTGTAGCTTAAAATTAGATAAGCTAAAAGCTGACTTTTTGAAAACTAGTTGAAAACAGTAAAGCTTTGATACAAAATCTACCAGGAAAACAATTTTTAAAACCTATCTCTAAAGTTTACCCTCTGAATTTGTCAATTGAAAAAGCTTCATATTCAAAAGTCTCCCCTGGTGCAAAATGCACCAGATTTAGCCAAACTTAAAAACAAAGAAATGCAGACCTATGAACCTACTTTAGCCTACTTATAACTCTAAACTAAGAGTACTCTAAGAAAAAAACAATACCTAGAAATGATTAAAACTGATAATGCATATACTACTTGACAGATTTGAATATCTTAAAATGCAACTTAAGAAAACTTTAACAACTCTAATTTTATCTTAAAAACTGATTAAATCAACAAAAATGAGTGACTAGAAGCAAAATAAAAGACCACAAAGTCAATAACAGCACTAACCAATGGTTTAGTGCTGTTGACCTAACACTCCCTTAGAAATTTTCATTATCCTATTAAGGCTTAAAATTGAAAACTTATATTCAAACCTTGAATACCAGATAATAAGCAAACACTAACCATACTATTAAACTTATTTAAACTTTCTAATAAGCTAGAAACAAAAAGATAAGGACTATGCTATGAAATTGAGCTAATGACAGATTATGAAAAGCACATTTAAGAAAATTAAGATCTAAAGCATAGAATTTTAAAGACAGAAGATAAAATGCAAGAAATAAGCATAATTAAACAGAGTTAAGCTCAAATAAGCAATAGAAAAGAGAAAATAAGCAGTTTATAAGCTGAAAATTTAGATAGAAAAGTAAAGAGGAAACTTACATCAACCTTAGCTTAACAAAGGCAAAAATGGATCGAGGAGCTACTCAACAGCTCTGGCTTATCTTTGATAAGCTAGTTAAGTCCTTAGAGACCCTTCCATAATTGGCCTCCCTTCCAAAAGTCCAAAAAGTCCAATTAGCAAAGGTTTGTATTTGATTATAAATTCTAAGTATGATTAAGGTTTAATTAAACTCCATCACAAGCTTATAGACTTGTGAGAAAAAAGCTGAGAGATTAAAAAGCTTATAAGTAAAAACAGTTTTAATAAAAGAAAGCTTGATTTTATCACTAGAAAACTTGAGTACAATAAACTTGAAACTTTGGGTACATTAAGCTGAGATAAGCTAAAAATACAAAAAAACCTAACACTAAAAACTACTATCTACTCCTACTCCTAGATGCCTTCAACTGTGTGAAATGTAGGGGTATTTATAGGTGAGTTTGAGCTTTAGGGTGAGGAGTGAGGTGTTATTCTCTTGGTTTGTGGCCGTTGGATGATTTCTTGGCTTTCAATCAAAACATTATGAGCCCTTAGATTATTTGGAGAGCACACGGATCATGAATGAGCCATTGGGAGGCTGCCACGTGGAGTGGGAGGAGCGTATGAGAGGTGGGATTAGTCTAACAGCTTAGGTTGAGTCTAAAAACCATGGTTAATTGCTCGGGTAAAGGTTAATGAGAGCGGGGATTGAAATTTGTGTGTGGGTTTGATTTCCCGCCAAAATGGAGGTTAGTTATTTCTGTTATGGGTTGTTGGGGAGAAGGGTGTGATCTGTTGACTTGGAGTGGGTTTGACCGGGTTAAAAGTTGTTGGGCTCGGGTTGTGATTTGAGGGTATTGGGCTTTGTTTTATTTTGGTTTAGTGTAATGAAATCCGGGTGTAAATGAAATATGGTGTAGGGTTATTTTGGTAATTTGGCTAAGGGGTAAAAAGGTAAATTTGCATATGGGTAATTTTGACATTTCACTTTGAAGGTTTTAAGGTGTTGGTGATATATGAGTTTTGTTTTGGTGTTGGGTTTCGGTTATCACGGCTTTGAACTCGACTTCACTTGAATTTATAACTCTTGACCGTTGACTTTCTTGACTTCTTCATTCCCGTATCCGTTTTGGCTTCTTTTCCTTTGTTTTGTCTTCATTATCCTTTCCTGCATGATTTAACACAAAAGCACATATACACAATACATTTTGGCATATTTTGGCTTATTTGGCATCTTTTCTGGGTCATTTCTAATGTATAAATAAACACATATCAAAATTCCCCCAAACTAAAATATTGTGTGTCCTCACGCAATGTTATAAATGTACATTTCAAAAACCAAAGATTTAAATTCTTAGTTTCCAAAATGCCCCGGTTTTTACCTTTATCCAAAAGTATCCTTGAAACATTATCATTTATCATCACGAAACACATTTTTGGCAATCATCGCACATTGCAACTTTTAGGATCATAGAATAAGATACTCATTATTACTTAGAGCACAAAAGAGGAAAATTTATCATTCTTGACTTTTCACTAGTTCCACACCAAGTTTAAAAACAAGATCATTGTTTTGTACAAGTCTAGATGCTAAAACTACTTATAATTACAACTTGTGATTAACTTAACTTTTCCTCCCAACATGGATAATGGATTAAGGTGTGTTGTGTGCTCAATTCAATTAGACCATCCAATCAACATGTTTAAATAGTTATAATCCGACTAAGCTTTACAAATGGGCCTTTTGGGCTAATATGTTAATAACTTAGTAAGTTCATAACTCAAAGCAAACAAAAACCTCTTTAGCTAAGACACCTTTAGTTAACTTGCCTTATTTGACTTTCTTCTCTAGCATCCCACCGTCATCGGGTAAGTGCTAAGGCTTTTGACACCCCATCCGGAGAATAATTATCAAGACGCATTAACTTCCGGTGAAAAAGCCTTAAATACTTTTGCAAATAATGGATCAAAAGAATGCTTTGGTTTTAGAAAAGGAAACTTTTACTATTTATTTTCTAATTTGCAACATTATTATCACTATTCACATTATTGGGCTAGGAACCGGTATCACTTTTCTTTCGACGTCACATCGGCCTCGCCTCCGACAAGAGCCCGTGTACTTATTATGATACCGACCCTAAATATACAACCTCCACCCTTTCTTTCGATGTCACATCGGGACGAACCGACAAATGCCCATGTACTTTATTGCGATGGAGTTTGTATATTATTTATTAAGGATTTATAACTTGCATCATTTTATTCACCAACTATATATTTTTTTCTTTTTCATCATCATTTTTTTTATCATTTTACAATACAGTAGAAACTCGATAAATTAATACTCGATTATTTAATAAACTCTCTAAGATAATATTTTTTGCCGGTCCCGACTCGAGGATAGGGTGCTAAATTAATAATTCGCTAAAATTATAAGATAATACATTTTTGATAATTTCTTTAAGACCCATATAAAAAATAAATTAATAATTGCCCTTATATATAGCATATACATGAATGAATTATGAAGGTTCTTGAAAAATGACTCAATAGTCATTTGGTTTTTTGTTGAAATCAATTTCCCCTTGAATCTCGTCTCTAATTTTCCTTAGCATGGTAAGAACTTCTGGTGTTGTTTTCTCATAGCTCAACAAGAAATTGTTCAATGTGATTGCCGCTTTAATAGCTTCGTTTCGCGAAGGGGGTTCCATTGTAGAACTTTCATCCATCTTTCTTCATCGATATCACTTTAAATAATCCAAAACGCCTTCAATAATTTCTTCATCAGTCAAACAACTGTGCAACTACATTTTCTTCTGGGTGAGTTCAGAACATCTTTCGACATCCATTGCATAATGCACTTCGAAATCTCGTCATTCCATTGTTGTTTTTTCACACCTTTAAGATGGGAAGCCATGTTGTGTGTATGATTTGTTTGTGTTAACCTATTTTGATCTTGTATTTATATAGAAAAAATTTTTAATGTCCAAAATTGATACATTGAACACAGAAGCATAATAAGTGTGGGAGATTGAAGGTTCTTTCAAAATGGGCCGTTCATTTGATATACATGCATTGTATACAAATAATATAATAAAATATTAATTAATATATAAGAGAATTTTCTTCCACCAGTTGTAATACTATAAATTAATAAAATATTAATTAATATATAAATTAATAATTATTAATTTATCGATTAATTAATAACTCTTTTAATTAATAAATTTTGGTGGTCCCAAGTGTATTATTTTATAGAGTTTCTACTGTATTTTTTTTTCAACACACTATTTTTGCAAATAGAAAAATTTTGTTTTAGAAAACCAAAGTAAAAGTTTGAACCAAATTTTTTTATTTACAAATGGTAAAGCTTTTTCTAAAAACATTGGTTGACATGTAGGACTTTTAAAAGTGTTTAAACTTTAATTTGTCAAATTAAAAAGAGCACGTATGTTAAGTGAATTAGAAGTTTATGGGAGAAAAAGCCACAAGTTACAACTATAAGCCTTTAGATTTTCCAAATATACCTTGCTTAGCATCTAAACTTATACTTAACTTTATCATTTCTTGTTCTTTGCAAATTTAAAACTCTAAATAATAGAATCCGCGAATGCTTAGCCATATAAATTTCAACTTGGCAAATTAAAATCTACTTGAGATTAGCACAAGTCTACATTTACTTTAATAACAAATCAAGTCTAGCATGTTTAAAGTCTAGATGAGACTAGCACAAACTATCATCATTAATTGTTAAGGAGCTAGCTAGGGCTCAACACGCCCGGTCAAGTCAAAATAAACTCTTATTCTCACCAACGGACTACCAAAAAGAGGTGTTTATTCACAAATTTTTTAAAATTTTTCACTTTTTTCACAAAAAGGCATACTTAGGAGGTAAAAACAAGGTTGCGCGAGCATGCAAATCATATCGATAGATATCCCCCCCAAACTAGAATGAAACATTGTCAATGTTTAAAAATGAAGGCCAAGGGTATCAACATTAATCTTTTAAGCCGTTTATTAATTATGCCAAAAGAAAAACGTTAGTCGATAATGATAGGATATCGGATTCCCTAAGTTATGAAGAGGATTAGAAGCTCTTGAATGAATGGACAAAACCATGAGTACGAGATGCTTCAAAAATCCAGGACGATCCTGGACAAATATAAAAAACACAAGCAAACAAGAACGGTAGAGGCTAGCCTCAACACATCACAACACATTATTAGAAAATAGAAAGAAGATAAAAAAGGATAAGCATGGGGTGAACTCCCACGAAGCGGCTTGTTTTTGTTCAACGAGTCGCAAGCTTGACTCGATCCCCGAATTCATTCGTCCTTGGGGAAAGCAAATGAGATGCCACCAGCTCTAGATGGAAAGGGGATGATGCCGGGGTCAAAAATGGTATCTTCACTAAAGGTGAGGCCTCAGGATAGGTGAGAAACGGGAGAAAAGTCCGAATGACAAATGTGAAGGAATCATCATCTTCAACATTTTGGAGAAAAATAATCTCACTTCCCCTTTGGTTTTCATTAAGCTCATTAAAATTATCAATCACGGGAGCATCGGGCTCAAAATGTAAGCAAATCTCAACATTCGGTGGTTCCGGAGGAGGTCGAGGAAATGACAGATCGAAATGAAATGATTCAAACTCGGGAAGCTCCAAAAGAGGTTCATTTGAATTATCAATGCTAATCAACCCCTCTTGATCGGGCTCATCTAAAAAAAATGAATCATACTCGGGAAGAGAGTAATTAGCATGAGTAGTGGTACTGCCACTTCTCGTCTCTTCCATATGATTGCTAAAAGTCTCGAATTCGGGTAAAGAATTATCCAAATGAGAAAGAGAAGTATCAGACTCCTCTAAGAACGAATCACTATCCATGACGGGAATAGGAAATGGAGAAGGAGAATTAAGCACATGATTAGGAGTAGGGTTATCTTTCAAAGATTTGATTTTAGCAATAAGACGATTGACGTTTAACAATTTCTCTCGAAGAATAACGTCTTGGATTTGAAAAATATCTTCTAAATCAAACTCTTTTTCTTCTTATTCGACATCATTCACCTCCTCGAAGCTATCGTACTCGATATAGAAGGTGAAAGCATCAACGTACTCGATGTTCTCAAAAGAATCGTCATCACTCGAAGTATCATCATTTGGATCAAAATTGGCTTCAACAATTCCCGGTGGAATTGGAGCAATATGAGCAAGTTCACCGGCGAACTCCTCGAGAATTGGGTCGATCTTAGAAGAATAAACAATCGAAGTATCACGGTTAATCAAAGATTCCACAAGATCGGACTCAACATTAACACAATTATTATCACAAGTAGGCACATCACTCGTATCGTCGGACATACCCTCGAACTCACTTGGGATTGGGACAAGGTTCTCAATACTAGGAGTAGTGTCAAGATGCTCGTCCCCCATACTTAGAGAGTTATCGGGTTCCTCGATCGGTAAATCAGGTGTGATTGCTTTAGATGTAGAATATCGAGCAATAATATCTCCTAAAGGAATATAATCATCCTCGTCGACAAAAGGAATAGAAAGCATGCGACGACGGGCAGCAGAATACTGTTCTTCATTGTAAGCTTGCTCCTTTTTTCGAACTTCGCTGCCCCATTTATTAAAATCTTGCTTAAGTTTTCGAATTCTAATCTCACAATCTCTCTCGTATTCTTCATCAATCTTTTCGCCTCGAAATCTTTTATAACCCAAATCATTCGTGATTTCTTTAATTTTGTAATCAACCAATTGCTGCTCATGCCTCATATCCTCTATTTTCTTTCTTTGATCTCGTTTTATTTCTTTAAGCTCTTCTTGTATTTTATCGAGGTCTTGTAGAAATCTTTGATGATCGACGGAGTCTTGCGGGGGTTGTGGTTGGTCAAAACTGGAAGAATTAGGATAATAGCAAGAATTTTGCTCACAATAAATCTTATTCATTGGTTTGATATTGAAAAGTTCATGAGGGACCCGCAATTTGCACACCAAAGATAATGTAGAGAAGACACTTTGAGATATTGTGGAAAATAATTATCATTAAAGTTTTAATTGTAATACGGTTCTGGCTCATAGACAAGCGGGACTCGTGATGGACAATCATAACCGTAGTGAGAATCCTTCCCACATAACTCGCACGAATATGTCTCGAACTGGGGTTATGGAGGTAGGTTGAAAACGTTAGGAGGATCATCAACAAAGTTAAGCTTTGAAACATGAGGTAATGAATAGCATGACGGATCTAAACTTGGGAGAGTTTGTGGAATTTCATGAATGGTTTGATTGCATGGCTCCGGTTTAGAAATGATCAGATCTTTTGGTGGACAATTATAACCGAAATGAGCACCTTTACCACAAGTTTTACAAATGCATTGTCGACAAAAAATTCCATCTAATGAATCGCCGCACTTATAACAATTATGGTCAATTTGTGGAGGTTCTTGCGAAAACTTTACACCGAGGTCTTGATTGACAACGAATGGCTCTCGAGGAGCATTAATAACGTTGGTATTGTCATCGGATGATTTGGAAGTATCTTGAAAGTCTTGGAAAATTTCATTTTCAACACAATATGTAAGCAAATCTTCCTCGAATTTCTTTCGTAAAAGGGCACATCCACGACAATACGGACCATCAATCGGGGTTCCACATTTTGCACAACACGGAGAAGAGTCGGGTACGGGAGTAAGGATCTTGTCTTCAAGACTCCCTATTGAACAACATTCTCTAGTGTACAAACTTCCATAAGTCATGCATTCCTTAATCGAGAAGAGGGGTTTCAAACGATGAGACGCCATAAGAATTAGAAATAAAGAAGGATGTGAAAAAGAATTAAATGAAAAAGAGGTTTAAGGAGATTATTTTTGATTTTTCAATTTTTTAAACAACATATTTTATTTACGGACAAAACGAGAGACAACTTAAACCAAATAATCAACTTACTTCACGGTAGCTCTTAAAAATTGCTTCTTAAGGTGAGCCGTATTTCGTAAGTGACACAAATGGCAAGTTTTTGAATCTTTTATTCGATTTGGGAACTTTGCAAGTTCACCGGAACTTATTTATGATAATACCTCGATTGAGAGTATTATATGTTGGTGTTCGTTTACCAACTTTGTGTATTTTTTTAGGACAATTTTTAAATTTTTGATTTTTTTTATATGATAACTATACTAAAAAGAAAAAGAAAATATTTTTTACTTTTTATATTTTTTTAATTTTTTTTTGGATTTTTGAAATATTTAACAAAAATGAAACTTTCGAGGACGAAAGGATCTTCAAACCAAATTCAACAAACGTAAACGACGGAATCTTTATCACAAGTCCCCGGCAGCGGCGCCAAAAACTGATACGTCCAAATCAATACATGTAAATATATATAATATATAGATACGTATATAATAAGGATATGCCAATAATAGTATAGTAGTATTTCCGTCGGGTTAAGAAATTCACTTTTGACCAAAGTGATATCTCTAAAACCTCCCGGGTCGTTATTCCCCAACGAAGTGCGAATTGAAAATCAGAAACATTCGTGATCGCGCGTTTTGAATGGATAAAAAGGATTTTGATTAGGTAATCTATTTCTAATAAGCAAAGAAATTCAATTAAAACCTAAAAACGAAAGCTATTTATGAATAAGTCCTAAAACGAAGACGTAAAAAGAAAAAAACGCGACTTAAAAAATCCTAAATTATGAAAAATAAGACGTAAAATGATTTTTCTACTAATCCTAATCCTAAATGATTAAAAAGGAAATAATAAAGAAAACTAGAACAAAAACGGAGGAGTTTAAAGCTAAAAACCCGAATAAACGATGAACGGGGACGAACCCCGTTCTTTAAAAAGTAAAACTTTGCAAAAATGACCCTACGAAAGAAATTCTATTTTTCCTAGAAGCTAAGTGACAAAATAAAATTTTCTAAAAAAAGAAAAATATTTTTTTGATTTTTATTTTATTTATTATGATTTAAAAACAGTTTTAAAGAAAATAAATGATAAAAAATAGTAAACTAAATTAATAAAATCTGGAAAAATTAAGGAAATTAATTTGAACTATTTAAAACCTAGGAAAAATAAGAAAGTTGAAAAATCTACTCGAATAAGCAGTTAAAATAAGCTACATAAGTTGATGAGCTTATGGGCTAAAATGCTAATGGGCACGATGGTTAGAGGTGTGTGGTGTGTGTTGTTTATAAGGGTTGAGGATGTTGAGGTCGGGGGTTCGAGCCTTGCTCACCCCCGATTTCCATCTTCCCCTTTTTTTTATTTTTGAAAACTTATAAAAGCAAAGTTTTAGAAAAGCTAAAAATAAGCACTTTTAATAAAAGAAACTTTTTATGAAAAGCACTAAATAAGCTGTAAAACAGCTTAAAAGACAAAAAAAACTCTTAAAACTATTTATTTTTTACTTTTTGGCTTTTTATCTAAAATTTACAACTTAAAAAGCTAACAATAAGCTAAAAGCTAGGAAAGCAAAGCATAGGCAAACTAATAAGCTAGTCTAAACAAGAAAATAAGCAAAAGGAAAGAAAATAAGCAAATTTAAGCACTTAGGATAAAACTATAGACCAAACAGTCAACTAGCAACTTTGGGCTTAAAAATAAGTACTAAAATGGATTCTTATGACAATAAGCCCTATTCCTACTTAAAGCTTAACCTAAAAGCTATTTAAAATTGCAGAGAAGATTCATTTTGAAATACAAATAAGCAAAGAAAAATCACAATGAAAAAGCTAGAGGCTACTCTTGGTATTTTTGGATTTTTAATGAAAAAGCTAATAAGCTAACACTACTGACTTAATAAGCTCAATACTAATTTAAACTAACATATTAAGCTAATTAGGACAAGAATTAAAAAAAAGCTTAAAAGAAATAAGCAATTAAAACTCTAAAAAACACTTAATAGAAACTGACAACCAAACAGACCCTGCAGGGATCTTTGAGCTTAATTTTTAATAAGCTCTTGGATCCTTGTGGGAATCTGACTTATGCAGGCTTATACTACAGCTAATAAGCTACCTAAATCTACTTTTAAAAATTATTTTGAAAACTAAGTGCTTAATGAAAAAGCTAAATGAAATTAGCCTAGAAACTCAGAACATACTGAGTTGGTTTTTGGATTTCAAAAAGACAAATGGCTTAATTGAAAGCTAAAAACAGATGACCAAATAAGCTTTATAAGCTAAAATAAGTTCAAACTTACTTAAACTACCTTATAATCTACTTGTGTAAGAAATTTGAAAAGCTTAAAGTATTTTTTTACCAATTGAAAATTAAGCTAAAGAAAAACTGTTTGCAGAATAAAACTGCTGATGCAGTTGGCATGCATATGAGCAAAATTTTATAAATGCAGGTTTAAGATCCTTTATTCTACTCTATTTTAACACTAAACTAAATGCAAATTAAGCAAAGTCAAAAGCTAGAACTGAATAAGACTAATACTTTAAATGCTAACTTAACAGATTTGAGCTTTTAATAAACCAACTAATGAAAACTAATTTAAAGCTAATCTAACTTATAAATTTTATTCAAAACAGTTTAAATGAGAGATTTAAATCAACTATAAGAGACCAAGTGGTCACAAACAGCACTAGCTTGTGGTTAGTGCTGTTGTCCCAAACACCCCTTTAAAAGTTTTAAAATCCATTTAAACTTTTGAAAATGAAATCTAGTGAATAAAACTTTAAAACCAGATAGTGCACAGCTTATAACAACCAAAATAAACCTTTATCAATAAGCAAATAAGCCAGAATTGAAAAACTTATACCTATGCTAATTATTTTTATTTTTTTATTTGATTTTTAAGACAAAAAAAAATTAAAATCTACACTATCAATCTAGAAAACAGACACTCAAACATGATTAATAAGCATACTTAAAATAGGATTAAGCATAATTAAGCAAGTAAATAAGCAGATTAAGCAATATTAAACTAGGAAAATTAAGACATAAAGATAATTGAAGACTTACAATAGCCTTAGCTAAACAAAGGCAATAAAGGCTCAAAAGAGCTTTCAACAGCTCTAGCTTATCACAAGGATAAGCTAGTAAGGTCCTATGAACTCATCCATGGCTAGTTCATCATCCAAAAGCTCAAAATCCATTTAGCAAAGGTATTTGACTGATTTTAAGAGTTTAAATAGATTAGATGCTTATTATGAGCTCAATTTGAGCTTAGAGACTCAAAGAGCTTGTATGAGCTTATTTAGAGCTTATGTAACAATAAACATGAGAATTTGAGAGTTTAAAAACTTGTAATGTAAAACGGATTATGTAAAAACAAAAGATGATTTCATTACTAGTAAAACTGATTACAATAAGCTGAAAGTGAGAGTACAATAAGTTGGAAAAGTTACATTACTTAAGCTAAAATTTTGAAAGCTAAAAATTACAATTTTTACTAAAAATTTAAAAGCTAAAAAAACTAGATAGGTGTGTGTGAATGTGAAGGGATTTTTATAGCCTGCAAATGAAGCTTCTAGGCCTTGGATCACGCTCCTTTCTCCCTTAATCTTGTCCTTTCATTCTTCTAATCATTTGATCTTGATTCTTGTCCGTTGGATCAACTTGGTGAGCACACGGATTGCTAACTTGGCATTCCGTATGTCAGAGCACTTATGCTTCTTTTATACTTACTTTAGTGCAAAATCCCAAGTCCTTATGTGTTTCTTTCCATGCCCGCGTGTCAGACCTTTTGGGGATTTACCAATGGGAGGCTCATGTGACGTCTTCTTTTGCCAGGTTGGACCTTGTCACTTGAATTGCATAGCCACATCCTTAATTTTCATTTACCCTTTGTTTTGAGCCCGAGGTAAAATAAAGAAGAAGATGAATAGTAAAAACTGTCTTTCTCGCGTTTAAAAATTATAAAAGGGTGCGTTTGATTTCTTCTTTGACCCGGGGACAATGGGTGTTGACTTGGGCTTATACATAAAGATTGGGCCTGGGTTTATGGAAACAGGTTTTGGATTTGGGTTATTATAAGGATAACGAGCGTTATCCTTTATAGTATAAAGAGATAACGACCGTTAGGGCTTTAGGGACTTTTGTGAAAATTAGGCTTAACAATGAGGGTTGTTTTGGTAAGTTTTGGGTTTTTGTCTTTTGTGAGTTGACCAATGTTGACCAAGGGTTGACTGGAGTTGACTTTTGACCCTTCTTGCTATCAAATCCCCGGCTTTTGTACACTCTTTTCCGTCTCGTGTCCGTGTTTGTCCGGCTTTGACCGTTTTCTTGTGATTTTTGCTATATCCATACTCCTTTCCCGTGTCCGTGTTTGTCCGGTTTTGACCGTTTTCTTGAGATTTTTGCAATATCCGTACCTACACAATCACAAAGACAAAACAAGCAATATACAAGCATTTTAAGCACAATTTTGTCTTTTATGGGTCATTTTTGATATAAAACGGATATGTGTTTTCACACATATCAAAATTCCCCAAACTAAGCGATTGCGTGTCCTCACGCAATATTATATGCTTTAAAACCAAATACCTCAAAACTTCCCCAAACTAAATCTTTGAAAAGTAGCAAAGATTTTTGTGGAGAGAGTTAAGAAATCACAAGTTATAAAACACCCAATTTTCCCATTTTTATAAAACTTTTTCATTTTTTTTAATATATATAAACTTAGAATATTTCGACTTTCATTATTTCCATAACTGTTAGGGATCATAGAACAAGATGCATTTCGATCCGAGAATGCCCCAAAAAGGATAAATTCATCGTCCCCGACTTTTCACTTGCTCCAAACCAAGCTTAAAACGAAATCACAGCTAAATATCAGTAAAGATGCTAACACTACTCATATTTGCAACTTGTGAACTTTTCACTCCCGACATTTATTATATCTTAGGTGAGTGTGCTATTTTGAATTTCAACCATGGATCAACGTTTTGCAAAATACTATGCTTCACGTTCCACCCAAGAATAATGAGTTTGAAGGCGAGATCATCCCATGTAGCGACTTTCGTCTCGGCACATCCCAACCTTGCGGCTAAGTGACCAGGCTTTTGACACCCCTCAGAGACTAGTATCGGGACTCATGGACCTTAGATTTCAAAAAACTCTCAAGTTTCCCGAATATGCACAGCTTTGAAAATAGAATAACCAAAGTTCAAAAGCATATTTGAATTTAACAAAAAGAAATCTATTTATTAATTTAAACTTAAATATTAAACATTTATGCAATTGTAACCCTCGACCTTTTAAAAGGCTGCAACATCGGTTGTGAGCTGGCAAGATGCAGGAAACTTTTATCAGCCTCGGATTTTTATTCTTACTACGGGCTTTCTTTAGAAGACTACCACATAGGTTGTGAGCCGGCAAGAGGTAGTAAACTTTTATCAGCCCACAGCTTTCATTATTATTATATTCATATTTTTTTTATTTTCCATTATTTCATTCATCATCATTTTTTTTACTTTATATAGAGAAGACTTCTTTTTGAAAAATTCAAGTATAAGATTGAACTAAGACTAAAATTTTTGCTATATATTACATAAAAATTGTTGATTTAAGTTTAATCTCCAAAGACAGCACGTATATTAATCCGGTTAAGAGCTTATGGGAGAAAAAGCAACAAGTTACATACATGAGCTCTTAAGATTTCCAACTAATCCTTGTTTAGCATCTCACTCATACTTAACTCTATCATTTTTCGTTCTTCGCGAATTTCGCAAACGCTTAGCCAAAAAGTTAAGGAACAAGCTAGAGCTCAACACGCTCGATCGGGTCAAAATTTACTCTTATTCTACCCAGCAAGAAAGTCAAAATTGTGACAAAAACACTTATTTTATTTTTGAAAATTTTAAATTTTTTCATATTTTTTGAAATTTTTTATGGAAAAACGGGGTACGTGAGAATAACGGCAAAGCTAGGTAAGATCATATCGAAGATATACTACCCCATACTAAAATTAAACATTGTCCTCAATGTTTCCTAGCCTAAGACTTA